>NQII01000338.1:640614-691536 GCA_002778355.1 Clitarchus hookeri | reverse complement strand
ATATATGCCCCCTCCCCCCCCTCCACCTTTGTCCTTGGAGTTGGTGCAGCCGCCTCTCAAGGACACCGGCCGTCTATAATGCTGTCGCCTTACCGAGCGCCGCTGAGAGGGCTCTGCGGTTCTACGTCAGCTCTCCGAGTCTATTCGCGGTTTCTTCACACTTATTGTATAAAACCTTTGAAAAAATCACCCTGTGTATGACGTGTTTGGTTGGTTCTTAAATAATACGTAAATACACCCGAATTTCGGGAAATAATTTCACGACAAGTTGTATTTCATAACTCTTTAGCTGAGATGCACTTTCGTGATTGGGTGGTTTCCGAGTCATGCGCCTTAGGTGTACTTGCGCGAATCACAGACTTGCAGTATTGAAGTTGCGTAATTCTTATTGGCCACTCAGATAGGAAACTGTCTTCAAACAGAGACATGCCACCAATAAGTAAAAGAAAACTGCTGGTACGGCAGTAGGGTATTGAAATCTAGCATACGCTGATATCTTTTCACGAAATTCGGGTGTCCCTAAAGATATGTCATGTATCGCATGCGTTTTGTACTTCTGTTAACATAGAAGTACATTATTTTTGGTTAGATTTAATCTGTACTTATATTTGATTGATAAATAATAGTATTACTTTTATAACGAACATGAATAAAGACAGAGAGGAAATATGTGTATTGGTAATGCCTAGTTAGAAATAGTTCTTAGGTAAAATATTATTAAACTGAGTGAGTACGAATGCCGTGCGTTGGCCCTCTGGTGCAATTTTCTAAACTTTTTCTCTATGAGGTGGAAGAATATTCAGGACGTGTAACTTTAGCAGGGTTTCAGAAAAGTTGGAATTAACCTGAATGGAGTATATGTCATTTCTATAAACGGTGTTTTCCCTCTCCTCATTCCGCTTGGGGTTGCGAGGGGCAGTGAAAAAAATGGTCGCCGATAATATATTATGATCAGTGGGAAAACTTCATTCTAATAGTTATTTTGGTTTTGTATTTGTTGAAACTAGGGTTGCCAACTTATTCAAATTTGTTATAAGGGGCACACACGTATAACAACTCGAAACACGTCTGATCCCAATAAATTTTTCAAGGTTAATTATTATTTTTAAAAAACTGTTTGTAATGTTATCCGTTCTTTCTGATTCACTACCAAAAATGTAACAGGTGAATTCTATATTGCAATCAAAACTGTTATAACTTAAACCATGCTTAGCATTATAAATAAGGCTAGTTAACACGCTATAACGGAATTCTGTTTCCTAGATCCTTGCTTGGCGAGAAAGAAAAAGCTGTCTTTCTTATTTCTTTCTCTTGTTCGTCTTCTGACTCATATTTTTATTCAACAAGGTTCCAGTGTGTTTTTCCACGTTGATTTCGCCGTCGTGTGAAATAGAAAACTCTCGTTTGCAAAGTAAGCATTTGCCTGTCCTGTAATTGCGGAAATGGTAAACTGCTAACTCTTTGTTTATCAATATTTTGTTTATTTACAAATTCTGATATGCGGGATGCATGTCCATACTGGATGAATCTTTGAGCCCCAGGATACGGACTGTACCGTACAATACTGGACTATTGGCATCCCTACTCGTAACTGTCAGGTGCTGTAGTGATGCAATGAAGATTTCATCATCGTAGTAGTTACATACATAATTTCATCATGTTGTTATCTCACCGCTCATGCTGAGGCAGTATCCGGAGTCCAGGTGAATGTGTGCGCTTGGTGGTAGTGATGGAGGTGGTGGTAGGTGACTGAGTTCATCAGCGCACGCCCTCCTCCTAGCAGGCAGGGCACGACGAACCTCAGACAAGGCATAGATAAGTATTAGGAGGCAAGCCAGAGGTAAACCGCAGACTATCAATGCCTGCTGGCTCTATAAAAGGGCAATGGGGTTGCAACACGACGACGCCCATTGATGCATGCAATGGCCTTCACTGAAGATGGCACACTAACACTACTGCAAGAAGTGAACATCGAGAAATTTTGCAACGAGGTCGTGTTTACACAGCCTCACTGAAGTTTTCTGTTCTTGTACTGTAAAAGTGAAAGCGTGGGTTAGTATGCGGGTATTTTTTTGTGCGATTGAATCATCGCTGGACATGAGTAGAGCGATTTAGTAGGTTCTGGGGCAGGCTCCAGGCTCCACAGCCCCGAAACCATGACATTTGGCCTTTGACGTCACCACCGCCACCTTGTTTTTTCCCCGTTTTTCTCTCAAAATTTCCATTTTCCCGCAATATTTGTCTTTTTACACTCAAAATTCCCATTTTCCCTGTAAATCACCCCCTTTTTTAGGGACAGGCGCAAGGCTACGGAGCCCAAGAGCCCTGACCTTTGATCTCCGTCATCACTCGCCGCCCTATTGTTTCCATCCGCCACTTATTCCCGAATTACTGCCATTCGTTCTACCTGCCATCTTGCATTTATTTTATCATGCTCATCATTCCACCCTGATGTACGCCATCTTGGATTTAATTTTCTTATGCTATGTCATTGTGCCCTGATGTCCACCATCTTTGATTTTATTTTATAAAGCTCTATAATTCAGATTTGATATCCTACATCTTGTATTTCATTTCCATGTGCTCTATCATTCCACCTTGATGCCCGATATCTTATATTTAATTTACTCATGCTCTATTCTCCCACCTTGGCATTCACCATCTTCAATTTTATTTTTCTTGGTCACCTTGGTTCCACCTCATGCCCTATCATTCCACCTCACCTTAAATCCCTTCGCTCCACCTTGACTGCAGACACACATTTTTGTTGGACTTAAAATTTTGATTATTCACCTTCAGTTTCACTTAGCAAGGGACATAAATATTTTTTACATTGCTTCTGATTTTTAATCATTCTTACTTCATGCAGGATTCGTAAAAATTTTGTTCATTCCATCCCATGTCAGGACTTTGAATATTTTACCACTCACATCCAACTTAGAAAAAGTTTGCAACTCGTGTAGGACTTAGAAAGATATGTTAACCTAACCTAACCATCATGTAAACAAATTTAGACACCTTGTGTAGGACTTGGACAAATTCAGTTAGCCACCTTCGCTGTCCACTAGAGTGGACATCTGTCGCATGCGCTCCTCACACCCTCATGTAGGACTTTGAATACATTTGTTCCAACTCATTTAAGTCTCTGAATATTTTCCATTTAGTCACTAATTTCTCATCTTTACTCGACATACACTTTACTTACCCTAAATTCACTTTTCCGCCCTTGTGTAGGACTTGGAAAAATTACTCATGTTAACCAAACCTTTCATAACTTAAAATTTCCCATCTTGACTGTCCTAACCTGACCAAGCTAAACCTAACCCAATCATTACGTATTCACTTATAATATCTTCACCACTCGTGTAGGACTCTGAATATTTAGTCACCTTCACCATACACTATACTGGACATCTGTCGCATGCGCTCCTCATACCATCTCGTTTAGTACTTTTGATATCACTGGTGTAAGACTTCACCACTCACATCAAACTTAGAAAAAATTCATTTAGTCACATAGTGTAGTAGGAATTAACAAAACAATAGACATGTTAGCCTAACATAAATAAACATTACCTAATACAACCAAGAAAAAATCTTACCTAACCTACCACAGTCCAGATGCAGCAAGCACACTAATTTTAAACATGCCTACCATTCATTTAACTGATTTGTAAATGTGTAATGTCCTTTGCTTATCACCGACCTTGAAAGTATAGGCAATCATAATACAGTTAATCGGCACTTCAGGCCACCAGTCCCCTTACGCTTACAAAGGAACTGTCGATTCAAGCAGAATTATAAGTAAGGACCAGTACAGTCCGAGAGTAACTTGGTCACCATAATATCTACCGAGTAACCATACATTCCAGAGCTCATGAAACAAACATTTCTAACATCTGTCAAACTAACTTTACAGATACCAGACCGCCCAACATAACAAACAACCGTACCATTTCCTATAACATAAGAAAAAGTCACCCATACTAATCAATCAAACCACCCATAAAACCAACCATTAGATCCCATAGACCAACCATAACACCCAACATAAACCAAGCATACTTTAACGTGTTAGTGTCCACCGACATAACCAAACATTACATACAGCCCATGCCATCTGTTCTATTAACTGCCAATAGACAAAATATACTCATCCCCACACATACCAGCCAACATAAACCAAGGGTACCTCAGCCATCCAGTACACGCCAGCCTTACCAAAAATTATACTTTCCATCCATACAGCCTGCTCTACCAACCGACCCCAAAAATGTATACCAGAAACAGTACCACCTAACACTTCACACGAATATCCCCGAACTTGGCCAAAGAAAATATACCTCCTAGCCATGTCTTCTGATCTACTCACTAAGACCAGAACAAATATACTCATCACCTATACCGTCTCAATCATACCTCGCCCATTCATTCCACACTGGTATTAACCAAAAATATATATCTACTAGCCCAATATCATCTGCTCTACCAACTAACACCAGACAAAATATACTCACCACCCACTATATTCCAAGCATGCCACAAACATTCTGTCCAGCCAAACCTGCCACTCTCTGTATCATACCTCACCCATATCATCTACCATACCAGCCAACACTAAAAAAATATTATAGCGACCATACAGTTCTATACTACTCATTCATGTGGTCGTCTGATTTGTAGAGGAATTCATGCTGTGAGCACCCAATTCACTCTCATTCACTTATATCGCGTCACAATTATCACATGGGTAACTCTTGTAAGCGATGGTAAATTAACAGTTACTACTATCTTCATGTCGTCTGACATTATAGCTGTTAGTTAGAAGACGTCTTATAAAACTTGCACACTGTCCCTGATGAGCATCACCAACTACCAGAGTCAGCAAGCATTCATGACATCCTCGACGATGCAGCTGGTGATACTATGGCAAGCCTAAAAATACCGATTCCATCTTCATTGTGTAACAGCCTACACAGACTCAATAGGTGAATCTTGTCGTGACTATCTGCTTTCCACCACACCTATCAACCAAGTGACAAACTTTTTACATTATGTATGCTTATACACTATTAACACTCCATGTCAGACAGTTTGTGTTGCCCACTTCGAGTTGCCTCAGTATATGTATAATGGCTGTGTAGTTCCAAAACACCAATATGATGTCTAATCAGGCAGATTGCTGTTTAACCAATCAGACCACCTCAATCTTCTTTACAGTTGTCCATCTTTCAGTGTTGGATGCACCCTTTTTTCTTGCTACTTCAGCACTCTCCCAACACGCATTACACCAGTTCCTAGAATGTGGCGTGTCTATAACAGTAGCACGTCCTTGAAAACACTCTATACATGGGAGACAGCCGAGAATCTCTTCGTCCTGTTGCAGATAAGCAGGTAGATATTTGTATAGGCACATTGTATTTTATGTCGTGCATACGTCAGAAGGAATTCTTTAGGCAGGTATGCGAGCACTGTTTCTTTGTCAAGTGCTGCAAGTATTTTATGCTTTCCATATGTCACAATAGCTGAAAAAATTCTCTGACCACTATAACAGCATGTCATCATTTTCACTGTGCCCTCACAATGACAGAAAGAAGTTTTGGATTAATTGTGGTGGTGTTACACTCTGCTTTTATAAACCTAAAATGATGCAGCTAACTCTCAAGTCACTCGAAGTCAGTCAGAAAGCGAGGGTATATACTCAGCTGCACAAGCTTTCTGGCTTTGGGTGTGGTATGCCATTTACTAGCAGCAATAGTTTTAATATACAAGACATTACAAGACATATGAAGGCAGTGTTATATCATCTGGATGACAAGATTGTAATGTTTGGTAAGTATGGTAAGTCTGTTTGTATGATCTGTTTAGGGAACCTACATGACAGATGGTATGGTTGCCAAGTATTTGATTCTAATTTTTTCGCAGGAATGGTTGGTATGTTTGTTCTGATAGTGTGACCAGTGGATATCATCAAATGGAATGATCTGTTCATATGGTCTGTTAGTATTGTTGGTCGGAATGATTGGTTGAAATATTTTGATTCGATGGTTGATATGAATTGTCTGTATGGTTTGTTGGTTTACTGGTATTGTCTGATGATAAGGGCTTTGCAAATGCATTTTATGGCCTGTGCAAATGGGCTGTGTGGTGTGATATGGTCTGCGAGTATTGATGGTTAGTATGTTTTCTGCTGGAACATTTGATTTGCTGGTCTGGTGGTATGTATGACCTATTGATATGACATTTCGTTATGGCTGGTTCGCTGGTGAGGAAATACTGTATGGAGCGATGGTATTATCTGGTCATGTTGTCCCTATTACATGATGGAATGGTGTGTCAGAATAATTGACTGGAATATTTCAAAGTAATGTCTGTATAGTGGCTTTGTTGGCATGGCTGGTATGAAGGGTACTGTTTAGTATATCCAATATGGCCTAATGGAATGGACTGTAGGTAGTGACTGATGTTATGGTCTGTTCATGTAGTCGGGGTATCACACGATACGCTTATATGTGTAACTTGCGAAGTTAAATGGAATATAAAGGCTGTCAATACATTTGACTGATATAATTGATCGTTATGTCTGGGATATGATGGTCTGTATTGATAATATTATGATTGGGTTATGCTTGGTTTAGAGCAGACGATATTAATGGTTTGGTTGCTAATGTTTTTTCTGGTATTAGTGTTGATATGTTTTGGATTATGTTTTTTTTTGTATGGCAGTGGCTATGGTTTGCCGATATATTCAGATGGTATGTTGCATGATATGTGTTGTAGGTAAGCTGGCGATATGATGAAAGATGTGATTTGTATGGTACTCAGTATTGCTGGATAATCGAAATGGTTAATTGGTATGTCAGAGGTATAGTATCTTGCAGGTTTTGTTGGTAAGTTTATTAGTACGAATGGCCAGTTTTGTTGATTGCTATGGTCGTTTGGTGTGCTGGAGATATAATACCCGTCAGGTTTTGTTGGTGCAGTTATTGGTATGGATGACTGGTGTAATTGATTGGCTGGTTAGTTGATATAGTTATTCGGTATGGTGGAGGAATGTCAGCTAGTATATTTTGGGTTGTGTGGTTAATGGCATGTATGATTGGTATAATCTTGAGGTTTGTAGGTTGATAGTATTTGTTGATATTTTTGACATGATCTCTGGGTGTATGTCTGTATGGTTGGTGTTGTTCGTTGGTTGGCATGGTGAGTGGTGCAAAATAGTAGCTGGTATGATATATCTGATGTACTGCATTGTATGTCTTTCAATAAGGACTGTGTGGTGGCTGAAGTATACTGAGTTATGGTTGGTATAATACTCGGTATTTCTGACTGGTGTGTTTGTTGATATTGTTTGTTTTAGTTTGTAGGGTTTATGGTCGTCGGCAAGGCTAATGGTAGGATGGTAAGTATAATCAGCCGCTTTTGTTGGTTATGTTTGGTTGGTATTGTTCCTTGAATATTCTATCTGGTGTCTGCTGTCTGTATGATGCTATGGTAGACATGTTATTGTTATTTTATTTTTGGTATAATTTAGTTGGCACGGGTCGTATGGTTGAGATATATATGTGTTATGAATAGATTGTATGTTGGTCAGTATATGTGTTGTCGGTTGTTAGAGCAGATGGCATGGTTATTGTATGTCTGAGTAGTGGGATGGTATGGTAACTGGAATTTTTTGTGTTGCGAACTGGACTTTATAGTTGCTTGATGGATGTTATGGCTGGCCGATATGTCGAGGGCACAAATTATGAGCATATCTATATTTTTTCTTTGCCAGTCACTAATTCTGTATATATGAGTTATAGTAGCTGGTATGACTGGTATATTAGGTTTTTTTCAGTTTATTTTGTTTGGTGTTAGTAGATAAGGTATGTCAAATTATATGGGCAGTACAGGTGTTTATGTATGCCGTATACTGTCAAGATATGCTGGAGTTAAAACCGTCAGTATAACTAACCAGTGAATTTTGGTGTGCCAGTCGGTTGGACAGCAGATGGTATGGGCTAGGTATGATTGTGTTGTAGAGAACGAAGTGTTTGGGTGGTATGGTTTTCAGTACACTTGTCTCGTGTCAGTAACGCATTTTGGTAGACATGAGATTTAGTAGGTTGTATAGCTCGTTGGTATGTTATGTGGCATGGTTTCCAGTGTATTCTTCTCGGTAATAAAGGTGTGACAAATGATATGGACAGTATGTATATTTTGGGTAGGGGTTGTGTGTCCTGTTTGGTATCTCGTTTAGAATATTTTTTCTGGTGTTGGTTGGTAGAGCAAATGATATGGTCTGTAGGAATTATTTCATATGGTTAAGGTATACATGTGTTATGTCGGATTGTAAGCTGGTCTGTATACGTTGCATCGGTTGGTAGAGTAGATGATATATTTGTATTCTTGAGTAGTGGTGGGTGGTATGTGGCTAGACTATTCTTCTGACATTGGTTTGTAGAGCAGATGGTATGGGTAGTAGTTACGTATTTTTGGTATGTTCAGTGTGTTCTGAATAGCCGAGGTATGCCTGAGTTATAGAAGTTAGTATGGGTTCTGAGTGTATTTTTCTTGTGTCAGCCAGTAGAGCAGATGATAATGGTTTGTATATATTTTTTTTTCATCTAGTGCGTGGATAGAATGGCCGAGGTATGCTTAAGGTGGTATAGATGATGAGCATATATTTCTGATATCGGTCGGTAGATCAGAAGATATGGGCAGTATGTAAACTATTTTTTTTTTTTGGATGAGGTCGGTTTAGACTGTATGGTCGAGGTATGTTTGTGTTAAAGTGAATGGTATGACTGGTTAGTGTGTTAGGTAGTATGTCTGAGGTATGCATGAGTACTATAAAATTGTATGGTCACTAGTAGATATATATATTTTTGTTAAGACCAGTGTGGAATGAATGGGCGAGGTATGATTGAGGCGGTATAGGTGATGAGTAGATTTGTTCTGGTGTTGGTGGGTAGATCAGAAGGCATGGATAGGAGGTATATTTTCTTTGGTCAAGTTCGGGGATTTTCGTGTGGAATGTTGGGTGGTACTGTTTCTGGTATACATTTTTGGGGTCGGTTGGAAGAGCAGGCTGTATGGGTGGTAAGCATAATTTTTGGTAAGACTGGTGTGTACTGGATGTCTGAGGTATTCTTGGTTTATGTTGGCTGGTATGTGTGGGGATGAGTATATTTTGTCTATTGGCAGTTAATAGAACAGATGGCATGGGCTGTATGTAATGTTTGGTTATGTCGGTGGACACTAACACGTTAAAGTATGCTTGGTTTATGTTGGGTGTTATGGTTGGTCTATGGGATCTAATGGTTGGTTTTATGGGTGGTTTGATTGATTAGTATGGGTGACTTTTTCTTATGTTATAGGAAATGGTACGGTTGTTTGTTATGTTGGGCGGTCTGGTATCTGTAAAGTTAGTTTGACAGATGTTAGAAATGTTTGTTTCATGAGCTCTGGAATGTATGGTTACTCGGTAGATATTATGGTGACCAAGTTACTCTCGGACTGTACTGGTCCTTACTTATAATTCTGCTTGAATCGACAGTTCCTTTGTAAGCGTAAGGGGACTGGTGGCCTGAAGTGCCGATTAACTGTATTATGATTGCCTATACTTTCAAGGTCGGTGATAAGCAAAGGACATTACACATTTACAAATCAGTTAAATGAATGGTAGGCATGTTTAAAATTAGTGTGCTTGCTGCATCTGGACTGTGGTAGGTTAGGTAAGATTTTTTCTTTGTTGTATTAGGTAATGTTTATTTATGTTAGGCTAACATGTCTATTGTTTTGTTAATTCCTACTACACTATGTGACTAAATGAATTTTTTCTAAGTTTGATGTGAGTGGTGAAGTCTTACACCAGTGGTGCCAAAAGTCCTACATGAGGGTGTGAGGAGCGCATGCGACAGATGTCCACTCTAGTGGACAGCGAAGGTGGCTAACTGAATTTGTCCAAGTCCTACACAAGGTGTCTAAATTTGTTTACACGATGGTTAGGTTAGGTTAACATATCTTTCTAAGTCCTACACGGTGCAAACTTTTTCTAAGTTCGATGTGAGTGGTAAAATATTCAAAGTCCTGTCATGGGGTGGAGTGAACAAAATTTTTGCGAATGCTGCATGAAGTAAGAATGATTAAAAATCATAAGCAATGTAAAAAATATTTATGTCCCTTGCTAAGTGAAACTGAAGGTGTATAATCAAAATTTTAAGTCCAACAAAAATGTGTGTCTGCAGTCAAGGTGGAGTGAAGGGATTTAAGGTGAGGTGGAATGATAGGGCATGAGGTGGAACCAAGGTGACCAAGAAAAATAAAATTGAAGATGGTGAATGTCACGGTGGGAGAATAGAGCATGAGTAAATTAAATATAAGATATCGGGCATCAAGGTGGAATGATAGAGCTCACGGAATTTAAATACATAATGTTGGACATCTGCACAGGATGATAGAGCATGATAAAATAAAATCAAAGATGGTGGACATCTGTGCAAAATGATAGAGCATGAGAAATTGAAACCGAAGATGGCGGACATCAAGGTGAAATGATAGAGTTTTGATAAAATAAAATCCAAGATGGTAGGTTGAACAAATTTAAGTAATTTGGAAAACAATATGGCGGATTGAAACATTATGGTGTTGAGTAATATCAGTGATCAAAGGTCACAGCTCTGGTTCTCCAGAGCCTGTAGCTTATCCTATAAAAACGGGGTGATTTCGAGGGAAAATCGTGTCTTTTTCAGGGTAAAAAGTGAGCCTCCGAATTAAATGAAAGGGCTTTGGGGGGGGGGGCTAATTTTTGCACTTGGAGGATTCGGTGTCTTTTAAAGAAAATGGAAAATTTGAGGGGAAAAATTAGAAATTTTGAGTGAAAAGGGACAATTTTGAGGGAAATTCTAGGAATGTCGAGCGTTTTTGAGGTGAAAAGCGGAATGTATAAGGAAAACGAGAAAAACAAGATGGATGTTGTGACGTCTAAGGTTAAATGCCTTGCTCCAGAGCTCTTTACCCTGGATCCTACCCTAGAAACTACTAAATACCTCTACTGACCTATCAGAAAGCAGGAAAAACAAATATTTTCAATGCTTATTAACGAAAAGAAAAATATTTTGATTCACAAAATTTGTTATAAGGAAATAACTGAAGCTTGTTTGTACGATAGTAGATCGTTCAGTTTCTACAGGCGATATTACGTAATAGAGTTTTGGCAGTCTTGTTTAAGCTTTTCATTCCCGATGCGCAATTCGCAATATTAAAGTGTTCCCATTTCACATAAAAACAGAATAATTTGAACGGCCTTCACAACATTTGATACTCTAAGGTCTAATGTAGCGATACTTCGCCAACTGTCGCTGGCTTTCGAGATTCGAGGTCTCGGAGGTCGTAGTACGATGTAGAGGACAGAGGTGTGGAAAGGAATAGCAAAGTGAAGGTCGTATATAACGACGACAAGGTGGCAAGATGGAGTGCCCCATTCATCTCACCGACACCTTTTACTCCTATAGTTTTAGCAATAGCAAAACAAACATTTACTTCTGGAATTAACTTAGCTTCCGTGATTCCCATCAGTTTCGTTACACAAGTGTGGTTTTGTTAACATATCGCATATTTCGCACAATAACATTCCTTCAGATATTTTTTAAAGCAAACTATTAAACCTGCAGCAGTTTACTTGATATGAATATAACGTTTTATGTTTATAGTAGGGCTTCCTATTAAGTAGTATTTTTTTCTGATTTCCTTTTAAAATAAATACCTTAAGTAAATAACAATCCTATTTGTGTGCGAGCGCGTGTGTGTGTGTGTGTGAACGCGTATGCGCCCTCTCAAATCTGCTATGGCCTAAACTATTTCTGTAAAATTTCGTATTTAAGATTTTAATCAAATTCAGGTTCGATTTTTTTAGACCTAATGTCGGTTTACCGTTCTAAATTATTCGAACGGCAATATCTCAAAACTTTCCACCTAAAGTTCTACAAAAAAACATATATTTATATATTTTATTTTTTTAACTCTTCCTGGAAATAATTTTGGTAGGTTGTCTTATCAGCTCTAGTTTTATATACAAAAATGTTGGTTGGACCTATGAAGTCCTACTCTGTGAAGTATTGAATTAGTCATTAAAATTACAAGATATGACTATATACCTACCCATGTCAGAGAGAAAGAGGCTAAGTGAGACATATCAGTATTTTTGTCAATAGTGTGAGCTGTTAACTCATTTGAAGAATTTTATTTTTTAACCACTTTAATTTCGTCGAGTGTCAACGTAATACGGTATTTCAAACATTTTGTCATACATTGTCGATAAATGTGAAATTTGGTCGAAATATTTACGCAAATACTAACTAACGCTTTACCCGCGCTATACGTTATGAGTTCTGCAATATCTCACTACTTGGGTTTGGTTTGCAGTAACACTAATCGAGTTTAAATTACTTCTGTCAGAGACACCGAGCAACTCAATATAAATATTTTAACACTCATATATTATTAACTGCGCTCTCGATGGTTACATATATATTATTTTTAAAACAGTAATATATATGAAAACCTTAGTTTATATATTTATATATTATTTTAACTTATATATTTGATTAAAATACAGTATCCTTATGGCATACATATTAAACTTACAACAAAAAGTTTCTAAATTACGGAAGAAAATTATAAAAATAAAAGCTAGTTTAGAAACTGTTATTTAGTGTAAACCTTAATTTCAGCAGTTAAAGATATTAAATGTTAATTTTATATATCAAATTGTCCCTTCTGCACTAAGAATTTTGGCTCAGCAATAAAATTCAGCTTTATCGCAAAGAGTGCTGCTACGCAAAACTACACGTCTTGCCATACACAGGTATAATAAAAAAAAACCCCGAGAGACAACATACAAACAAGCCCTTCTAAAATATTGATAACATTAACTAACAGGAAATCAACGTAAAACGTGCAATCATATCAATATTACACTACATCCCATGTCAAAATTTGCATGACTAGAGTCACTTTACACAAGGACGCAAAAAGTGTCCCGATCGGGAATTGAATTATGTTCCGCTGTCTGCCAACCTCTGAAGAAAAAAAAACGCGCCTGCATTTCGTTATTCCGCGAGTACGCTTGGTATTGTCCCAGTCTGGTGTTCCTGTCCACGTTTACCTTGCGATAGGGACACGACAACGGACAGTGAGATTGTGTTAGCGGCACTGCTCGCAATACAGTCGCCACCTTCATTACGACACTAGACTGGAACTCTGCGCAGCGCCGCTGCCGTGGCACTCCAGCCGCAGCGGCCACTTCGGCTGGCTACTTCCTACTTCATGGCTACTTCCTACTTCATGGCTACTTCCTGCTTCATGGCTACTTCCTACTTCTCTGAAGCCTTGCTGCAGTTCTACTTCCAGATATTCATCCGCCTCACGCAGACAAAGCTTAACGGAGTCCAGAAAATTACACCGATGGAACAACGCATCGCGTTCGTGCGCACTAAATCTAATATTATTTCGCATGAGAACTATTTCTTACCAGGCACTACCAACACACCTACTGTTTTCATTCATACTAGTTATATATGAAATATTATAATGTATTGATCAATTATAAATAAAAGTTAAATTTAACCAAAAAATAAGGCAGTTTAGTGTTAACATACGTATAAAACGCTTGCGATGCATTGGGGAGGACAAAACACGTCATACCTACATAAGGAGATTTTCCAAAGGTATGATTCAAAAAGTGTGATGTAACAGATAATAGATTTTAGGTAGGTTTTACGGCGAACCTTCCCCCACCATATTGGATTCTTAATTTTTCCTATCATGTTTATGTTTAAAAAAAAATTTTCGGAAGTGCCCCTGTGCCTAATTAGCTATTAATCTTACGCAGTAGTACAGACATAACGACTGAAATGTGAACTCGTTTTTACGTTAAAATATTGATTTTGCCAAATTTTAACAGAGCTGATATTGTAACGTAATTACGAGTTCGTGGTTCAGTCATTATGCCTGTACTGCACTGTAAGTTCAAGAGTGTTTTAAGGCTCAACTTCACCTATTATGCAGAAATTCTGCGTTTTAGTGCCATAATTTCAGTTTCAGAGGTGTTATTGGAAATGTTTGACTATAGAAAATTTTCAGTTTATTAGTCGTTTAATACTTTTGTATCTAATTATCACTGTGTGTTGTTTCCTGCTTGCAAAATAGCAGAAAATTATTTATAAAACATAAATATGTTCCTGACTTTTTACAACTAGCAGATACCACACAATTAAAATTAAGCACAAAAACATTAAACAATTTTTAAAACGTAATTTTTTATAACGGGGAAGGAATTGGCAATGATCGACCTGGAATCGAGCCCGGGTCCTCCCGAATGTAAGTCCAGTGGCTTACCCCTGCGCCACCTCACTCAATAGGCTGCAATGGAGCTTGGTTTTAGTGCCGAGATAAATTTAACGAAGGAAATGTGTCAGCCTTTTGGGAGGTATGTATTATCGATTGTGTCTACTACAGATATAGTTCGTAAAAAGGGCAGTTATTTTGATATGTGGTGAAACCAGGAAAGGAAAATGTAACACGCAACGAAGGTAGGTATATGCTGTTCACGGGAAAATGAGCAGTTTTCATAGCCCTGCTTAAGATCTACTTGTGTGCACATCATGTATGCTTCCGCCGTACGTAGAATTAGCATTGCCATGAGCCTGATCATTTTATTCATGCGTCGGTCAAGTGAAACTGTTAAAACATTGGAAAAGTAAATATTTAACAAATTTGCTCATTCCTACACCTACGTGCGTTTAAAAAAAAACAGAATTCAGAAGAAATAATTTCGAGTATTCGCAAATGTTTACTTAACACTTATAGTTCAACGTCAAAACAAAAGACTACGTTCCCTTCTTCGTTACCAACTTTAGTGAGCGCGTGATAGTCAAGCGTGCCCGTTAAAATTAGATACAATATAGGGGCAGTGACATTTTTCAAAGGTTGATTTCATTAGTGCTCACTTTACCTTGAACTGCATGTAATCGTGCAACGTTCGGACAATGAATATTATTATTTTTGTAAATTTGATCTGTGCAAAAAAAAATTATTTTTTTGACGCTATCGCGGCCGTGTGTAATACTGTGTAATACTGTTTTTGAAAATATTCCTTCTCGTTTAAAACAGGAGATGCTTGAGCAAATTATCCTCGTAAATAGAGTTATATTGCTGACAGGCGTGGTTAATAGAGAAAAGATGGCAATAACAGTGTCCCATACCGGTTTCCCAGCTGCGTCTGCTTCGGAACAAATTGAGACAAAATTAGTATTCCAGCCAGGAGATTTGTGTTCTCATGTAAAAGGTCACTTACTCTCTTACTCTCTACAAATGTAAAAGGTCGCCTACCCTCTACACTTGGTGTTTTTTTTTACCTGAGTTTATATGCCTAGTAATAACAATATCTTCATATACAGGATGAGTATAAAATAATACCCCAACTTTGAAGGTCTATAATATCAAAACCAAACAACCTACAACCTTGGTTGGCCAATCAAATGAACCGTGGAACAGTGAACTTTATTTACCACCTATTCATAAATGTTCAATGAGACCCCCACGAGCTGCCCGAACGACATCTACGCGATAATCAAACTCGTTCCACACTCTTGTCAGCATGTCCGGTGTGACGGTTTGGATGGCGATCTAAATCACGCCTTTTAAAACTAACGAGAGAAGGAAAAACCAAATTACTACATCCAATTTGAGATTTAACAACTGCCTGGTGAAAAGTAAGAATACCTGCATCAATTAATTGTTGTGAATTAACTTGCAATGCCTCTCGACTTGAAACAGGAGCCTTAACGGGGCGGTAAGTATAGTATTTGTCAATGTAAGTTTGAGCTGTTTAATAGGTATTATAATTTCTAAAG
This sequence comes from Clitarchus hookeri, assembly GCA_002778355.1. Taxonomy (NCBI): domain Eukaryota; kingdom Metazoa; phylum Arthropoda; class Insecta; order Phasmatodea; family Phasmatidae; genus Clitarchus; species Clitarchus hookeri. Next base: position 675,637 of record NQII01000338.1, on the reverse strand, counting down.
GTATTAAAATATGAAGATAATTGCTATGCAATGTGCATATTCATATTTGTGCACTGTCCATTGAAGAACTAATATTTCATCAACAGTATTCGCCTCTTAGACATCTGTTCAGTATGGTCTATAAACAGGGAACTTAATTCAAGATCTTTAAATGTGCATTTTGTATCGCATCTGACTCAACACAATATGCATTTTTTAACACGGCATTATGTTAACACGGGTATTTTTAATTTGAACAGAGCATATTATATATTGATATTACGTAATTCAAAAATATCGTTGTCATATAACAGAATAGGCTGTAGTAATATTTCCAAATTTCAGATTAAATTTAATACATAACTCTATCAATTCTGTGGCAGTTAATGGCAAGAAATGTAATGAAATAAGGTAATATAAGTAATCAATTATCAAGCCGATGCATTTGCTGCTGGCAAGCACATCTCAGTAAAAATATTTGAGAATTGTTTATATAAATAAATACAGGTACAAACGTAGTACCGTTGAAAAAAAAATACTATGCTTACATTTCTGGTGTGAAGGATTTTTGAGCTATTAAGTCAGCTTGAACGTTCTGTGCGTTTAATTTTGCTCTGGCCGAATGAACGAGCACTTCCACACTGTTGAAAGAGCGTGGAGAGCGGTTTACGAGCCTCTGTGATGACGGTTGCTGAGTACGAGGATACGTGTCTCTCGAGTGTCTCCTTACGCCCGTCGCCATTCAGGCCCGTCAGCGGGTTTGTACCTCTCTCAGCAATGCTTCCTTTCATTCAGGGACGCGCGTCGGAGACGGGTCCATTACGGCCAGAACGCATCACGGAGTAAAGAGCAAGATACAAGGATTACAGAATGATCACAAGTGCGACTGAAGATAAGTGGCTGAAAGTTGTTTTCAAACTGATCCACAGTCCATTAATATTTTGTCGCGAACCCGAGAAATGTATTCGAAACATAGCAAATGTGTTTGGCACCTGAATACTCTTAATGTATTGCAAAAATTATATATAATACAATATTCAGCATATACATATAAATCATCGTCATTACAGAGTAAAGAGAAAAATGACTTGCAGGGAAAAGATAAGATGAGGCTCCTGTAGCCACCCTCATCACTAGTTTTTATTAGCAGTACTTCTACCTCTGCAAAAATAATTTTACCTTTCAGAAACATTTTCACGCATCTTCTTGCTAGCCTCGCAAAATAAATAATAAAGGCGCGATGAAATGAGCTTAAATAATTGATAAACGCTGCTTAACAGCTAGTTCTTTTTGCGTTCTTCTTGTGCTACAGATGCCAAACTCAAGGTTCCATTCAGGTGTGTATTATTACATGCGATCATGTTTTATGTTACTCCGTTTCATCTAGCGTAATGCCTCAATTCCTTGAAAACCTTAAAATTAAGTAAACTTTTTTCTTAAACTTTTATACTCCTGTAAAAATCCAATACTGAGAAACCAGTTAATCTTCTGCACCATAAATTAAAGTAAAATAATGGTGGTATCCCTAATTGTTTCGTCAAAATAGTTTCGCAACAGTTACATGTCGTTTATAGACACATTATGCACATGCCCAGTGCTCCATGTAATTGTTTTTAATACTACCAATAAATTAGTATTTCAACTCCAATTTGACAAATGTACGCCATCGTAAAGAATGAATCACTTCAGATCACTAATCGTACGTATATTTTCGACTTTTTTTTCCTTTACATACCTGTAGTCACAGGTTGTAGCTGTCATTCAGTTACACTCTATTTAAATTGGACGAAACTGTTTTGATGTCCGTATATACCACTGATCGACCACCATTTGACAATCTAAAACTCTCTTGAGGAAGTTAGTGATAAAAACACGAGTCAACATAGAGGAAAGCTTAATTTTTCGCGTGCATAAGTACAAAGGTTTTCTCGCAAAATGCTGAACTGATCATCAAGATAACATTTACCAAACATCTCTTCTCAAGCTCATATGATAGTGAATAAATTTGCTTATTGCTTTATTAAATTGACAAAGTTCCATTATGGCATGCTGTGAAACAGGATAAATAAATGGTCAAAGAAAATTTGATGTTATTGCAATTTCGTTATGCATACGATCAAATTGTATCAAGTGATCTCTGAGAAAAATATAAGCTTATAGGATTAGAGGAGGCACACAGCTGAATTAATTCAAATTCTGTACTGGTCATGCTAGCAACCACGTTTGATTTCTTTTTTAATTGGTTTTTTCAACATTCCTGCAGTAATGTTTTCACGCTGACCAGTCGCAAACGGTCGGCTTAGATTCAAAAGTGACGTTAACATGCTGTATTAAAATTTGTTTATGCATGTACCTAACTTATCCAAAAATAACTCATGCCAATGAGATCAGCATTTACTACAAATTGCATCATAATTCTTCAAAGCCTAGTGACGACAATACCGACAGCGTTGCCTCTGTCAGTAATAAACTGCACAGCTAGTGACGTCGTTTAAGTATGACGTAACTGGCGATAGCACTTACTATAACTAGTCGGCCGAGTGGTGGTGTTTGCAAATGTTATGGTTCGTAAACAGTTTACGTTTGGCCATATATCTTTCTCTTGTGCACTAGCGTTTTCTCACCGCAGGTATTACAGCTACTGGCGGTCTCTTGTGTTTTATGGGTTCATTCCTAATAATGAAGCTGAAAAGCCAGCATCGTTCTCAGACGTTCTCTGGCCACTGCCTCATACCCTCACCGTGTTCATTCCAGAGAGAAGCTGTATGGCTATAGTGTGTTTAGTATTTGGCATATTACAAGTATTTGACATTGCTCCTCACCTCTTCTTCCACACTCTTCATCATGGCCTTCGTATTTGTCTCACGTTAGTATTCTTACTTTATTGGCGTATTGGTACATGTATTTAGAATATTCTATATTTACATCCTACATACACTCTGAAAATAAGACAATGCCATGAGAGAATTACAAAAGGAAAAACTTCCTTTCAGTGTTGTTACTATCGCACTAGGCTTTCACTCGACGTTCCGAAAGAAACAGTCAAAGAGACTCGGTCTAATAACTCCTATAGTAAAGGTCAACCGTCTGTTCCAAATATGGTCTTGACTCTTTTACTGCTACATAATGTTGGTTAGGCTCGTGAGATAGTATTTGTGCATTCCCTGCTTGGCTAAAACCTTCAGGAATCAAACTCGTCCTACGCTCTTGTCAGCATGTTCGGTGTTACGGTTTGAATGGAGTTCGTAACTCTCACTATGAGCGTGTGTTGTGTGTTAGTCCGCATCAAGATGGCGACGACACAACAGAAGGCGTTCTGTGTTATACCGAATGCTAAATGTGAATCGGTTACGACTGTTCAACGTGAATTCCGTCGCAAATACGGACGTCGTCCTTCCGATAGGTGGAGTATCGTACGTTGGTTTCGCCAGTTCCGTGACACAGGGTTCCTTTGCAAAGGCAAAAGTTCCGGGTGGCCACGTGTGTCCGAAGAGAATGTGCAATGTATTCAACTAGCGTTCGTTCGCTGTCCGAGAAAATCAACTCAACAAGCTAGCCGGGAAATGCAAATCCCTCAGTCGACGGTATGGACAGTGTTGCGAAAGCGATTACTGTACATACCATACAGGTTACAGCTTGTACAGCCTCTTACCGAAAGTGATAAAGAACTGAAACGTGATTTCTGGGCGTTCGTTCTTGCCCAGAGCGAGGTAGACGATGTCTTCATGTCTAAACTGGTTTTTAGCGATGAAGCGACGTTCCATACAAATAGTAAGGTGAAACGGCAAAACGTGCGGATATAGGGTCAGGAGCCTCCACATGAAACCACCGAACACGAGCGCGCTTCCCCAAAAGTGAATGTGTGTTGCACTATATCCAAATACACTGTTTTCGGCCCTTTCTTTTTTCACGAGCCCACTGTAAGCATTTCCAAATAAGGGATTCCAGTAAAACAGTGGTTGTTTCGTTATTTATAATGAGGCGGGGGGGGGAGACTTCATTTTCCAGCAGGATGGTGCGTCACTCCATTGGCACCTAGCTGTTCACGGATACCTGAACGAGACGTTGCCGCAACGCTGGATTGGTCGAGGAGCAGCTGGTGACCAGGCTCTTCAAGAAGTCCAGATCTTAGCCAGTGCGTTTTTTTTCTATGGGGGTACATAAACGATCAAGTGTTTCGTCAACCTTTTCTGGCTAACAGTGACGACCTCAAAATGAGAATTACGGACGCCATCCAAACCGTAACACCGGACATGCTGACAAAAGTGTGGAACGAGTTTGATTATCGCGTAGATGTCGTTCGGGCCGCTCGTGGTGTTCACATTGAACATTTATGAAGATATGGTAAACAAACTTCATGGTTCCACGTTTCATTTGATTGGTCAATCAAGGCTGTTGGTTCTTTGGTTTTGCTATTATATACCTTTAAAGTTGGGGTATTCTTTATACTCATCCTGTATAAAAAGGAAGGAACAACCATTCCAACGAAAATACAGTAAATTCAAGCACGCAACTAATGTTGTTTATATTTTTTACATAGCAGTGACAAACTTAAAAAATAGCGGTGAACATGCACACAAATAGGCTTACCGTAACTTTAAATTCCGCTCATATTTCTATGCGTTGGTACTTACTGTTTGCTAGGTTTATTTCGTTATTTATTTAAATTTATCTGGTTGGGCTTAGTATTTTGTTGGAATTGTGGTAAACATTCAAATCACAGATACGTAAGCACGCTACACAATTGTGTTTCAAACACCTAAGGCAAAGTTACGTTGTGATAAATAAACAGACGTTACTTTCAAAAAAATTATTTAGTTATTAAAACAATTTACTGTGAAAACGTATAAATTTCGCACGTCCAATATTTGCAATCACATACACACTGGCCCACGGCACATCGTAACGTAAAGGCAACAATACTCTTTCACACACAGCGATCACGACACACGATACAGAATACTTATTACTTATGCCTGCAGTGGAAAAACAGATCCATCACAACATCGTAACTTGCCTAGGCAGGTTTAAAAATCACAACGTCTACAAACTAGATTTACTCTTCAATATTTTTCGCAAGAAGAGCGTTAACGCTTCATTCAATTTCTCTTTTCTATGAGCGATACGCCATGTCATGTCGCCAGTCACCATTTCTGCCAATTTCAGATTTGTAACCGCCCCGCCATCACATTTAAATATATTAAAACAAGTATTCAAACAATAACAACTCGTTTCAATAGTAAATTGCACATTCAAAAATCATTATTTTTGCTGTAATAAGTATGAAATATGCTAAAATTGGAAACATGTTTAATTTTCCGCACTAGTGGTGCGAAACGTCCCGAGAGAGAGAGAGAGAGAGAGAGAGAGAGAGAGAGAGAGAGAGCGTGTGTGACAAGTTCCGCTCTCAGCTTGTTCAATTTTCTTCCTCGAACGAAAAAAAAACCACCATGTCATTAGGGCCTACGCACCATAATTTGCGCTGATATTTTTTAACGGTAACAATGAAATATGTTTCCTTCAGTGCTACCTAAAAATTTAAATATATCAATAGGCAGCATGTCATTTACAAATACCATAACAACAAACTAGGTTAAAACAATTTTAACTGTGAACTATTTGTTACTAGCCGTTGCCAAGACATCGCTTCTCTCACTGTTTTTAATTCGTATTAAATACGAAATAAATATTACAAGTTATAGAAAATACTAAGTTGAAGTTTCATTTATTCAAGAATACCATACTTTGAAGTTAATCAAAGTGTTATATATTTGTGTTACACAAGTTATTTAAAACACACGTTGACATGCTACGCCTAGGGTGATTTTTCGAAGGTTCGTTTGAAAACATCTGAGGAAACCGTGAATGGACTACACACGACCCACACCAGTGAGATACGGGAACCTGGGTACCAGGGCTCGCGACAACACAGCCGTCCGCGCCATGTGAGAGCTCGGTACTGAGACATTTGTGACCAGTTGTGCCAACTGAATGTATCAGAGATCTGGGAACCGAGTGTGTCGAGTCTTAGAGTGCTGAGTTCGTGTCTAGTGGCCGTAGTAGACTTACCACGTGGTCCAAAATAAAATGTTTCCAGCTACCTGCATATCATCCGTCATATTCGCCGTAACTTTATTACAGTCACTGGCAAAAAGGCCATCTACCCACAGAGCTATGAATTATGAGATGAATTTCCTTGGTTTGTATATATAATTTAGTTACACTTTAAATTTCCTGAAGTTGAAAAGGTCCCAAATAAATAAAAATCAGTAAAAAATAGGCTTCTTAAAATTTGTTTCATTTAAGTAATTATTACAGTTTACTAATTTCACTGATTTAAATTACGCCTCGTGGTGAAGTTTTAACATGGTGGGTAGGTGTAAACAGTTTATATTTTAAATTTTTTAAACCAGTTTTAAAACACATTAGGCTATAATACACAAAATCTTCTTGGCAAAACGATTAATGTTCATTTCGAATTATACTTTCATTTATACACCGTTAAGTGATATCTCAGAGTAATGATTACAATGGTCGCTTGATGAAACCGACCTTGGAAGCGGAGAGTACTAGTTTGGGGACGACAGCATCTTGACGTGGATCCAGCACTCGGTGGGGTGTATTCAGAGATATTCTCAACTGGACACTACAGACTGGTCCACATACAGGAGAATGCCGAAGTAGGAAAAGTGTAATGTGATGTTTAGGCCGTATCCAAACTGCCAGTTTATGGTTGTTAAGTATGCACATACGCTTCTTGCCCGAGTATGTACTTGCCTTGACTATTCGGAAGGGTCATCGCCTCTTCCAAACATCCTGGCGGCAACAGCATGAAATGGGAGAAAAACTGAAGAATTTTCTGCATGGAGACACGAGCGTGTTAACAGCTCTTGCCCCAAATCTCTGTGATCAAGTATAAAATAAAACTGCAAAAAAAATGCACTTGATTTCTGCCGTGTTCATCAATCAATGATGTAAAGGTTTGTAAAACCTTTGGGAATATCTGATATTTGGAAGCACGATTAGTAAACTTACGTAATTATGTACGGAAGGCAAATGTGACATAAAAATATTTACTTACAATTAAATGACATTTCGAATAAACGCATTGCCTTTTCCAAGTGGGTTTCTGTATAACCTTCCCAAAAGTACACACACGCTCCCAATAAGTAAGCAACTTCGTGTACTCGCAGAGTGTACTCTAATATACTGGGAATTCAAACCGCACGCTATCATACAAAGTGTAAAAAAATGGCGGATTGTAGCACCTGAGTTGCGTAGGGAAGTGAAATGTTGTAATATGGCCCAACGTTTGGTCGCAGCTGGCCCATGGATCTAGCGTATGATCGTGTGTGGGGCACCGCACCAGTTACATATGTAGTAGTGTTGTGATGAAGGCAGTCATGCATTGTGCAATTCCACGTGGGATCCATCATTTAATGAGAGTACACGTTAATACACGCCACTTTGCAAGTATAAGGGCCGAACTATAGCGGTCCACAAAAGAGGTCCACAACACTTCGTTAGACGGGCGGGTTTTACATCAGATGTTCAAAGTGTTCAATGTCCATCCGCTGACATGCGGCCCCACGCAGCAGAATATTACATTGCGCATTACTCAGCATCTCTTCTTCATCTGTAATAATTGCGGCATGAAGTTTTGCCACCATATCTGCAGTGTCATTTGGTGTATCCGTGTATGCCAGTTTCTTGAGGTGACTCCAACAGGTAAAAGTATAAGGGAATGAGGTCTGGTGATCTTGTTGGCCACGGCACGAGGCCACCACGTCATATTCACCAGGCAAGTGAGCTGAACATTACTGTTCAACAGCTCCTTTGTGTAGTAGCAGTCATCCACGCACGATCATACCCTAGACTCATGGGGCCGCTGCGAACAAATGGTTGGGCACGCTGCAAAATTATTCGCATATTTTCTTCACGAATATTTTTTATTGCAGGGTACAAAATATTTTTTTTTCCCGCGGAAAGAAATTTAATTCACATTTAGAGAAGTGTGAAATATTGACAGTTTTATTTTGGTAATCGTAGTGTTGCTTGTTCTGTTTAGACAAAAATAGTAAGTGACTGATTCCATGATTACATTTTCATCAAGAACTGTATTCAAACCGGGAACAGGAAATTGATTCTTGCATTTAATTGAGAATAGCAGTTCCATCCTATCGCCAACCTTGCTACTCGCGGAGCTTTTTAACATGATTTTTTCATTTTCATAGATCACATGTCCGGCATCGCTGTTTTAAAGCATAAGAGATAAGCTGACAAGATATAAATACGACTGCGAGCAGCGGTCGACCCACACGAAACACGCTAATACACGCTTACGCATAACTATAGGCTGTCCACGCTAAAGTGAGCCCTTTTGAGGCCCTAGTTACTTTTTTCTTTTCAGCCAATTTTTATCCTTTAACCATAGTTTCTTAAATAAATATTGCTATGTAGATAATAACTACAGTGCGTATATTCCACCGTAACCGGAAGTTCAAAGGCTAAAATAAAATACGGTTATTGACTATTATTCCAAATGAGCGGGCTTTGAAAAGTGCACACTTTACCGTGAATAGCCTATAGTGAATTGTTCCATGGTCGGAGCCGTGAATAATGACCTGGTCCCTCGGAGGTTCTACCGAAGTCGTTGCTCGTTTTCCTTTTTCTGCTCTCACCGCCGTCTGCTCGTGCCTCATTATCTCCCTGCTCTCTGGTCCCATTCGTTGCCTGGAGCGTTCTCGCTGACTGCAACTGTTTAACATACAATGGGACGCGAATCATCTGCTCTGCAGTTAAGAGACGTGTCATGTACGCGGTTAACGTCCGTTTGAAAACCGACAATAACATTACATGTACGGCAACTACCGCGTGACACATGTTACCGACTGCCGCTAGTACCATCTCGACACGATTGGTTATACACAACGTCATGCTTTTTTACCCGTCCTCAGCGCTAAGGTTTATTACACTCAGGTTGGGAAGCTTTTAGTTTGGCCACTAGAATTTTTCCTCGCCAGAGTGAGTAGTACGGCTATGTCGGTTCTGGGACATGCATCATGTATCGGGATCCAGATCCGGCCGCCATCTTAACTGGGCGCATGTCACTGCCTCCTACCAGGGCGGACACGACTCCCGGCGGGGCCACTTCCGGACTTTCGCACGTGGGAATAGTTTCGGTGTGTTTTCGCAGGGATCTCCCATTTTGCCCCGCCCTTGCATTCCGGCGCTGCCCCGTACTCACTTCTCTTCGTCCTCATCGGCTCTTTAATACCCCGGTGTTAAAAAGCAGTACAAACATCTCCACTCCGACTCACGGCAATATTTATTTTAAATATGGCGGAAATGTACAAAATTATTCGGAAAGTAGATGCCGAGCAGGGCTTTCAACTATGGGCTGTTCACGGTAAAGTTACCACTTTTGGGGCCCTAGTTACTTTTTTATTTCAGTCATTTTTTACCCTTTATCCCACATTTGTAAATAAATATTGGCAAGTAAGTAATAAACACAGCGCGTATATTCCACTGCACTCAAAAGTTAACGTAAAAGGCTAAAATAAAATATTTTTATTGACTATTATTCCGAAAGAGAGGACGTTCAAAAGTGCTCACTTTGCCGTGAATGGTCTATAACCGTGCACAGTATACATGTAACCACTGTGCGGAGACTTGGCGCCAGGCTTGCAGCGGCGCCCCCTGTCCTTGAGAAGAGCAACGCGAGGCGCTGAATCAGCAAAGCAGCCCGCAGCGCACGGCGGGCCGGCCCAGCTCAGACTGCTGCCGGGGCAGATTCGCATGAATGAAAGCCGCCCTGGGCCCCGGTGACGTCACCGCGACGTCAGCAGAGCGCCGCGACCGCGGCTCCGTGCCGTCACGGCGTCTTCCCACGACCAAAACAAATGCGCAGCGCTCGCCGCTCGGCCCGCTTCCGCTCCCGGGCCGACGCCTCCTGCCCGACCGGAAGTACTCCGGCCCTCGCACCGCTACGTCGTACAACCCATACACTAAAGATGAGCTAGACCGGTCTGGCTGGCTGCGTACAACCAATCTCCGGTGTCCCAACATTGAACTGCTTTTCTGCCAACACGTCTAGCAAAAACGGCATGGATTGGATTTGAGGTTAGAACACTGTTATACAGCATGATTCTAAAATAATGGGACAAACATTGAGGGGTGGTAGAGTTCACTAAAACAATTAATTATTGTATATGAATATATGGGTGGAAGTGACGCGTTGAGGCACAAACACAAAAATAACACATGGAATGCAACACATTATTTATTTACAACGTCGCCGCTAAATGCCTTTTTACAGCTATGTTTATAATAATTGCTCAAAATTGCTACCACCGACAGTAATGCAAGCTTGGTAGCGTCGGTGGAGTGATTGGCGAACAGATTCAAATACACCGGGTATTTCACGCACGCCACCATTGTCAGCCAATCACGCCATATGTAGAGGTCGCCAAGCATGCGTGACTGTTGGTGGATGCATTTCCAGCAACGGTTTTAATATTTTCTGTACGGAATCACTCGTTAAGTATGCTGCTAATGAATATTTTATGTTTCCGTTAATGTGTTATGTTTTTGTGTTTATGCCTCAACGCGTCACTTCCACCCATATATTCCTACACAATAATTGTTTGTTTTAGTGAGCTCTACCACCCCTCAATGTTTGTCCCATGATTTTAGAATCACTCTGTATAGTCCATTCATGGTTACTTCGAACTTTCTGAAGACATGCTAAATCTCTACATCCTGGATAATCCTCCGCCTCGTGCAAACAAAGGTTAATCGAATCTAGAAAATTACACCAAAGGGACAACGCACCGCATTCATGCGCACTGGGTGTAATAATATTTTGCGTAAGAACTATTTCTTACTAGACATTACCAACACACTTATTTTCTCCCTGTTTCATTAATGTTAATTATAAACGAAATATTATAGTTTATAGATAAAACATAAGTAAAAGTTCAATTTAACCAAAAATAGGAAACTTTAATGTTAACACAAGCGTAAAACGCTTGTTTTGCATGATATATTTAAGAAACAACCTAACACATCACATATGGTGTCATTTTTCAAAGGTTGAATTAAAAACCTGCTAAGAAACCGCGAATAGACTATATATAGTTTACAAGTGCTTTGACATGTTTGTATACTTCTTCTCACCAATTTGCAATGCAGTTGTATTAAATTCGAATTAGCAAATGTATTCTGTTCATATAAAAGTGCTTGTATTTTGAAAATTGAGATATAAACCTACACGTTCATCACTGTGGACCGTATGCGACTTTGAAAGTTGTGTTCCTTTGGGGTAGGTCAATGTTTGATACAAACGCAGAATGCCAATAATCGGTCTATCTCATTTTTAGTCTGTGGTACAACCAACCTCCGTCACGACAGGCCTTTACACTATTGAAAACTTTAGCTCGGACTTCACGTTTTCGTTCCTTTTGCGAAATCATCTATATAGTCTATTCGCAGTTTCCTCGCACTTTTTGAAACAAACTTTGGAAATATTACACCGTATGAGGTGCTTGGTTATTTCCGAATAATGTAATGTGTCGCAAACGTTTTATACTTGTGTTAACATAAAACTACCTTTTTTTTTTTTATAAATTGAATTTTTGATTATTATTTATCTATAAAGTACAAAATTTCATTTATAAGTTATATATATATATAACAGGGAGAGAAAAGAAAAGGTGTGTTGGTAATGCGTAGTACAAAATATTATTAAATGTATTGCGTACGAATGGGGTGCGATGTCCCTTTGGTGACTTTAAGCTTTGTTTGCATGAGTTAGAGGGATATCCTGAAAGTATAACTTCAGCAGGGCTTCAGAAAATTTGGAAGTAACCAGGATTGGTCTATACACAATACAAACGTGGAGAAGTTCAGAAAAATGTAGCTTGGTTTTGCAGATTTCGTAAAAATTTGAATTTCGTTACGTAAATTTCTATGTTTTTTTTTATATAATTTGTGATCTTTATAAAATTACTTTTCAAAGAAAATATTTGCGTGTTTTGTTTATTCATAAGTATCAGTAATCTTTGCTTAACATTCGTTTGCTATTTCTTTAATTTAGACAAGAGCTTGGTTCAATTTACCAAAATTAAAATCGCCGTTCAGTAATTTAATACCGGTATATCTATTCATTTTACCTAACCTTTGATTGATCTCGGCAAGATAGCTACTTGGCTTTGTCTTAAATTTTTAGATTTTCGAAATCGTGATGTCAAGAGCGCTTGGCTCTAACTTTCACAGTTTTATTGTGTCAGGCACCATNGGGGGAAGGTCGACAAGCAATCGTAAGGTCAAAAAGTCAAATCAAATGCTTAAGTTTTCAATTGTGTGACGGCCTTAGAACGAACTTGTTTATGAAGCTGTCGTAATGGAAACAAAATCATTTCAACTCGCCTATTTTTGACGTATTTAGAATTAGACCAACACACGTGGTATCAGGACAGCAACGGCGACTGTTAAGTTTTAAGGCGATCCGTTCTGAAACTACAACTTCCCGACCAATAACACGATTGAAATAAATCCGGCCCCCTTTTTATCGGGCACGAATACGATACCTCGAGTTCACGCCGCGCATGCGTGAGATGCGGGTGGGGGCCCGCGGCGACTGGCGGAAATTTCTGTCGCGGGCGAACATTTCCAGGCAGTCGATTTCGCGAATCCGATATACCGGCGCGATTGTGTTGGCGCCAAACGAAAGACATCGTCTAGATCTGTCGATTGAAGCCGTGAAAGCCGACTATCAACTTCGCAATTTTTCATTTCATTCTCTTGAAAATGTTACCAGCTATCGTAGAGATATTCACGTAAAACCCACGGCCATATCTCCGACACAGCCACACCCCGATTTTGTATTTGTTGTTGTTTATCAACACCCTCGTTTTATGCCTGATATAAGCTGTTCACAGTTATTTCCAACTTTTCTGAACCCCTGCTAAAGTTATACTTCCAGGATATTACGCCGCCTCATGCAAACAAAGCTTAAACAAGTATAGAAAATTACACCAAAGGGACAACGCGCCGGATCCGTGCGCACTCAATGCAATGTTATTTTGCATAAGAACTTTTTATTGCTAGATTTTACTAACACACCTATCTTCTCCCTGTTTTTATTGGCATTAATTATAAATGAAATAAAGTCGTAGATAAAAATATAAGTAGAAGTTCAATTGAACTAAAGATAAGGTACGTTTGTAATACGTGACATATTTAATAAACAACCAAACATGTTGTACATAGGTTTGATTTAAAAAGGGTGAAGAAACCGCGAATAGTCTATAATGTCTGTTAGCCACTGTTTTTCAACCAGTGTGCCTTAGCGCGCCAAGCATTATCGCCTGGCGCTACGCAGATTGTTTTACGTACGAAAGGCCTTTCCACAGTCCGTTGTTGGCATACGACAGGAGTGGAGAGATTTAGGCGGCTCTTAACAGCGAGGTCTTGAGAGCCGATGAGTGTGAAGCGAGGTGAGCATGGAGTAGCGCCGGAATGCAAGAGCTTTATATTTTTCAATACTTCTCGAATAGACATATCCCAATTGTTATTTTAATGCATACATCATTTAGAACTGTACTAGCATCTATGTCCATGTCTTCCAATTCAAGGTCCGGTAGTTCGCCGCTCCTCAACTCCACAGCTTTTTATACTGTATTAAACCATATTACGATGATAGAGGCGAGTATCTGCATACAGCACATGAAACAACGCTCTTAGCTGCAAGTCGACACCAGCGCTCCTACCAGCCGATGACATTAAGCGACAATAGCGCTGTCTAGCAGACAGTGGAGGAACCAAGTTGGCGCCCCTGGTGGGCAATAAATGAAACTTCCAAGATGGCAACCTATACTAGCACCACCATGATAGTAAAATCAATATGGCAGCAGACAAAACAATATGGTGGCCTGCAGACATCCAAGATGGCAGCCAACAGCAGACGATATCCGGTTGGAGAGAGAGCAGGTGAGAAGGAATGACAGAGCAGGAGGTACCAAGTTGGAATGACAGAGCAGTAAAATGGAAAATTCTAGAAACAAGAGGGTGAGATGGAATGATAGAGCATGAGGTGACATCCAATATGGCGGCATACTGGTTTACAAGATGACGACATTGATGACATAAAGGTCTAGGTTATCAAAGATGGCGGATCCTAGATAACGGCTGGTTCACTGCCAGATGTGATGTGTGCTCGGACAAACTATTTATAACTACTGAAAGCTTATTTCTGTTCAAAAAATAGCTTCACGACATTCTTATTACTCAGAAAAGAAAGGAAATGCAAATAGATAATGGGATTTCCCTTTTTGCGAAATTTCAAAATTAGGTGGAAAAATTGTGTACCTTGGAGGTACGAAAAAGACAAGAAATGGATTGTCAAGTCATAAATTAAAACCTGTATATAAACCCAATAGTTTCCACGTGGTCTACAGGTAAAATAATTAGATAAGTAAAGATTTCAGGAATGGCAGGACGTTAACAGTAGTATACAAATATATGTATGTATGTTCTGGCGCAGGATTCAGAATGTTGAACGTGGAGCTATTAAATTGGCTAGTATTGATGCTCGCTCAATTAATCTGGACGACGGCCATGTTGAATAGTCATAATCTTGGAAGGTCATTGTGGTCGAGAGTTACACACATCTTAAAAGCCGACGGTTATATTTGTTTTATAATTTTTGCAAATACGAAAATCTGTATTTACCACATTATTAAAACATATACATTTTTTCCATCCGACATTGTAAGTGTGGCCATCGTCCAGATGGATTGAGCTAGCACGAATAATGGCCAACTAGCTCACAAGTTCAAACTCCTGAATTCTGCTCCAGAACTCTAAATACAGTTCCAGATACAGTTCCTTAGTGTTTCCTCTTTATTGAGCTGGTAATTAAATCTGAACTGAAACTTAATTTCGGTCAAAGGTAGGTAGTGTGTGTATATGTAAGGTATGTGTATATGTATATATATGAAACTACGAAATACAGTTCAAAATATAGTTGTTTCGTACAGTCACCTCAAGAGATATCGACATGCTCACATTTCAGAGGCTGGTTATGAAGAAAGCAATGGCATTTGTGATTATAGGCTGCATTTGTACTGATCCACATTTCCTTCAATAAAGGCCAGATTTCCAACTCCCGAGGATGCCACGCACCCCTAAACCACACCATGTCCACCACGATGCTTTACTGTTGACAGTGCGTGTTGTTGGTGTAATTCGGTGTTCTGTTTTTGCTACACTTTCTTTCGTCCGTCAGAACCAAATACCTTGAACTTGGACTCGTCTGAGAGTACAACAGTGTCCCAGAATTCCAGTGGTTTTTCCATAATATTCCTTGGAAAACGCAAGAAGTTTCTTTCTGTTCACCTCCGAAATGTATGGCTTTTTCCGTAAGGGGGGGNAAGACATTCCACACTGTCTGTTCACTTACCGTCTCGTTAGAAGTTGTTGCGACGTCGCAGCAACGAGGCAACACTTCTTGTAGATTCATTTTGGACTAGACGTATGACACGGCATCTCTCTCGATGTGCGAGTGTTCGTGGGCATCCTGATCTGGGTTTGTTTCGTGTAGTATGTGTATTATAGATCGTACAATGGAGAAGCCGATAGAAAGCATTCTACCGATCTCTCTGTAATTTCTGCCTTGTGAGTGCAGTAACACAACGTTCCTCTCTAACGGAGGATGAATGTTCTCCTTTCTTTAGTCTCATGTTGACAGTACTGTGCACCACATATACCTTCAGTGTGATTGGTGAACAACCCGTCGTAAAGATACAGATACTGTACGTACCTTGTGTTGGATGCTGTTTACACGATCGAATAGTACGAGGGCTCCACTGTACCAATACTTATTGTTTTTGATATTCAACCTGTACTTAGCAGACTGTACTAGCCATATTCTCATTACCACTAATATTGCAGTTACGCAAATTTCATTTTCATTTCATCGTAATAAAGGTGACAGCTAATCTTAATCGATTAATTACCAGTATTAATTATTCTAAAGTAATCCATAAATTGAAGGCGAAACAGTATTTCCATATAACTCGTTATGGCATTTTATGCATCACATTACATATATATTAGAACAAATGTACACCGTTACAGTTTATTATTTTTTCTTTGTGAAATACAAATTTAACATGCTCAGAATAAAAACAAAACCACCAAAAAGAAAAAAGTAATTTACCTGTGCAATTTTTCTTGTATTATTTTTTGCTGAGGGAAAGCATTTATCGTTGCATTATTATTGGTGTCACAATATTAATTGCTAAGAAACGTAGATTAGAGAAACACAATTCTGTATTCATGCATTTGATGTGAAAGTCTCTTAAATCAACTTCACTGCAAAATATAGCCTCATTGTTATTTACACCGGAGAGCCAAAAAAACTGGTATAGGCGTGCGTATGCAAATAACAGAGGTATGGAACCAATCAGAGTAACGCGATGCGGTTGACAACAAGTGTCTGGAAAAGTTGCTAGATCGGTTACTGCTGCTACAATGGCAGGTTATCAAGATTTAAGTGAGTTTGGACGTGGTGTTATAGTCGGCGCACGAGAGATGGAACAGAGCATCTCCGAGGTAGCGATAAAATTAGGATTTTCGCGCACGACCATTTCACGAGTGTACCGTGAATATCGGGAATCTGGTAAAACATCAAATCTTCGACATCGCTGCGGCCGGAAAAAGATCGTGAACGAATGGGACAAACGACGACTGACGAGAATCATTAAACGTGACAGACGTGCAACCCTTTCTCAAATTGGCGCAAACTTCAATGCTGGGGCATCAACAAGTGCCAGCGTGCGAACTATTCAACGGACCATCATTGATATGGGCTTTCGGAGCCGAAGGCCCACTCGTGTACCGTTGTTGACTGCATGACACAAAGCTTTACGCCTCGCCTGGGCCCGCCAACACCGCCATTGGACTGTTGATGACTGGAAATACGTTGCCTGGTCTGAAGAGTCTCGTTTTCAGTTGTATCAGGCGGATGAATGTGTACGGGTATAGAGACAACCTCATGAAAACATGGACTCTACATGTCAACAGGGCACTGTTCAAGCTGGTGGAGGCTCTGTCATGATATGGGGCGTGTGCAGTTGGCGTGAAATGGGACCCCTGATACGTCTAGATACGACTCTGACAGGTTGCAGATACGTAAGCATCCTGTCCGATCACCTGCACCCATTCATGTCCATTGTGCATTCCGACGGACGTGGACAATTCCAGCAGGACAATGCGACACCCCACACGTCGAGAGTTGCTACCGAGTGGCTCCAGGAACACTCTTCTGACTTTAGACACTTCCATTGGCCACCTAAATCACCAGACATGAACATTATTAAGCATATCTGGGATGCCTCGCAACGTGCTGTTCAGAAGAGATCTCCACCGCCTCGCACTGCTATGGTTTTGTGGACTGTCCTGCAGGATTCATGGTGTGAATTGCCTCCTGCATACCTTCAGACATTAGTCGAGTCCATGCCACGTCGTCTTGCGGCACTTCTGCGTGCTCGCGGGGGCCCTACACGATATTAGGCAGGTGTACCAGTTTTTTTGGCTCTTCGGTGTATGATCTTTTAGATCCTCAATTGCGTAGAGTGTGCAAAGTGCCAAAAATACTATAGCAAAATGCGACACGAAACATCGGCCACAAATGGGAATCACCAAAGGATATGTTACGGGTGATTTACTTACCAGGTTTGGATAGCATCACTGGAGAAATTGAGGAAAGATTTAATCAGCTAGGCTTTACTGCTTATAACAATTTGGAAATGCTATTGACTTTAAAAGCTGAAAACGGGACAAACGTGAAAAAAGAGGCGTGTGTGTGAAAGATCTTCAGACCGCACAATACCGTACTCGAATTTGAATTCCCTGGTGGAAAAAATGAAGATGCTGCAGCCTGATTCATGATTATTATTTAAGAATGTAGACTGTCTTCTACAAAATGTACTGGTAGTGCCAATTTCATCCGCTACAGCAGAGAGCAGTTTTTCTCTTTTGAGAAGAGTAAAATGCTACTTAAGCAGTGCAGTGAGCCAAGTTCGTCTAAATCACGTATGCATTATGAGTACATATCAAGAAGAACTAGACAAGCTTGATTTGGGCAAAGCTGTTGAAGTTGTCGTAAACAACAAACACCGCTGTAAAATATTCGGTAGCATTAGAATGTACTATATTCCGTTGTTACATTTAAGTGAATCTTAAATTTATTATTCAGTTCAAATCATGGAAGTTTGAGTTTTACTGTGTATAGTTCATTTTTTTTTTCTAATAGTAGTTCCATTTCCCAGCTACATTTTTCGTAGATTTTATGTCGGAATTTAAGTGTGAGAGTGTTTTTTTTATGAAATGGTGCGTTTGTGTGTGCAATAAGTATTAGCATATGTTTTCTAACACTCCTCATGTATGGCTTCAGAAAAATATTGCAATCTGTATGACTCTAAGGTTAAAAATCTATTATCATAATAAAAATTTGTAAAAAAAAAATCAAATTGCGAGATTGCAACAGGTATAGAAAATATTGTTTTATTCAGTAGTTTCATTTCAGTGATTTACACCATTAAAACCATTACTGGGCTAGACAAAAATACTGGTTTGTCCTCTGCGCCATGACGCACATTGCAAAAAAACAAAGTTATGGTCCAAGGCAACTAATTAAGTTATCCCCCTCATGCAAGAAAACCTTCCGCCACGCATGATGGAGAGTAACTTTACTTTGTAACCACGACCAATAGCATTATGTGAATAACGTTATTTGCAGTTACGCAAACATACTCATAACTTTTACTTTGTTATGACAATGACGTTATAGCGTTCCTTAACGTAATTAGGTTGCCACAAGATAAAGTGTTATGAAAATAACGTTATTCACAGCAAGGTAAATATAGTCATAACTTTTACTTTGTAATAACCATGACGTTATATTGTACCTTAACGTTATTAGGTTACCGCGAGCTAAGGTGCTATGTAAATTACGTTATTCACAGACACGCAAATATAGTTATAACCCTTTACTAAGTCATATACCGTAACTTCAAGTGCACCATAACGTTATTTTGTTACATTTACTATAGCGTTATGTGAATAACGTTATTCATGGCAAAAAAAATTATTAAAAACTTTTACTCGGTTACGTATCATGATATTATAGTGCACGTAACGTTTTACAATTATCACATACTGTAAAAGTATGTGATAATTGTAAAAGTATGTGATAGCTCTATTTACAGAAATTATGTAACACGCCAATTTGTTACTCAGTAAAGTAACGCTACTAAATGTTACTGTTCAGTTATCCACCCTTACTGAAGCTGCCTGTTTGTCTCTGGCGACAGACGGTGCTTGATTCCCTGCAGGAAGCATTCGTTTTGCCTACGCGCCTGGAACTGTGCCGCGTCCGCCGAGAAATTTGTGTGCGTTTCACACGGAAATGGTGGGTCCTGGGCAGTTCCAACAAGAAACCATTTTTGTAAATTAGGTGAAAAGTAATGTAGATAGGTGACATCAGGTGCCGTCATCTTATATTCTTGAATTTTCTTGTCATAAATTCCGTTTCAATTGGTTTAACCAAATTTTGCGCACGACATGGCATAAATAATAGGTACTCAAGCTTTATTAAATTGGCACAGCTTCACTACCTTCATTAGTCAGTTTACCGGAAGTTGTCGGTAGTAAATAAGAGATGATTTCTGGGTGGCGATTGCAGAAATGATACTAGTAACAGAAGTAAATCAATACTGACTTTATAAAATGTACAGACCTATGTCCTACGTTCTGGCGATAAAAAAAAAACAGCGCAAAGTCTGTAATGCAGGCTGTGGATAAATTGCATAAATTCAAAATGGCTGGTACGGGTCCCTCTTAATTGTGAAGGCCCTGAGGATGACATGGGCTGTTCACAGTAAACTAAGCATTTATGAAAGCCCTGCTAAAGATCTACTTGTAACGCACATCTTGAATCCCTCAGCCGTACGTAAAATAACGCTGACGTGAGCCTGATCACTTTATTCATGCGTTGGCCAAGTGAAACTGTGAAAACATTAGGAAAGTAAATAAATCTAACAAATTTTCTTATTCTTGCATTTACATGTATCAAAAACAGACAAAGCAAAATAGTTAATTGTAAATATTTACAAATGTTTTCCTTACTCTTTCAGTTGAACATTAAAACTAGGAGCTACTTTCCCTCTGTCGTTACCAACTTTACTGGGCGCATATCAGACAGTGTGCCCGTTAAAACATATGCAAGATAGGGACAGTGGCATTTTTCAAACGTTTATTTCAAAAGCACTCACTTTACCGTGAGCAGACTATATTAGCCTGTGCACTGTCTTGGAACACGCCTTCATTGTTGCGCAGTAGGACTGCGCTGAATTCCCACGGTAGTTTCGGCGCCCCACCAGCAGATCAGTTTGCGTGAGCGTGTGTCTTCGTAACGAAGGCCTCGCGGACACGATTCCAGGGGCGTTGCGAGAGGGGCGGGAGGACCCAACTAGCTTTTTAAATTAGGATGTGTTTAAAGAGTGCAAGCAGCGGTCTCCCTCCGTGATAGCCTTTCAAGGTACTGCACGCAGGGGGATCGCTTCGTGTTTCCATTCCCACGACACTCGCGGCAACGCAACTCTCCGTCCTGGGAGGAAGTGCGCGTGTGATGAACGTGAGAGAGAGAGGGCAAATCCTGTCGGCCGAACCCGCGAACGCAAAACACGCCTACGCTGTGTATGCTGTATGTGTTCGGTGACTCAACATGTTGCCCCCCTTACTCTATAGAGCCTATTCGCAGTTACTTCACACTTTTTTTTAATCAAACCTTTGAAAAATAACCCCGATGTAGAACGTGCTTAGTTGTTTCGTAAATACGCCATATATCACAAGCGTTTTATACTTGTATTAACACAAAAATGCCTTGTTTTATTACATTTAACTTAAATAATGTTTCATCTATAAATTATAATCATTCCTTTATAATTAATATGAATAAAAAAGAGAGAGAAAGAAGTGTTGGTAATGCGTAGTAAGAAATAGTTCTTATGCAAAATATTATCACACTGAGTGCGCGCGAATGCGGTGCGCTGTCCCTCTGGTGTAATTTCCTAGACTCAGTTAAGCTGTGTTTGCATGAGGCGGAGGAATATGTTAAAATTAGAACTCTAGCTGGGCTTTAGAAAAGATGGGCGTAACCGTGAATCGATTGTAACTTATATTTCAGTTTGCTCACGGATACTTGTAGTATTCTATGAACTTTACGATTTAACTCTCTGGTGATCTTGGCACAGAGTAAAACTAAATAATATTTGTGATAATAAGTTAATTTTCTCCTTCGTGGCAAATCCGTCACATGCTCGGAAAATGTTTCTGCCCTGCATTGTTTTAACGCTAAGTCGTGTTAGTCGACGTTCAAGCAATACAGTTTTTTTTTAGCATTAAATGAATTTTCTGTTACGTGTTTATTGTGTAATTAAATTAATCTACAATTATTCATGTACTATTGAGTATGAACAAGAAAAAGGAAACCACTAACAAAAATCAAATAAAGGCGATTGGAAATATTGCAACCTGTACGTAACTTAGTGCCTTTGTTTTTTTTTTTTTACATTAAGTGCATTACAACCCCATCCCCATCCAATTTCGAACAAATAATAATTTAATTACTTCTTTAAATTTAAAATTAACTTATTTACGTTGGTCACATGTATGTTTTAAATAGACATACATGTATACATAGAAAAGAATATTGTGAACCTTTACTTATGCTCTTGTGTGCCTAACCTTGGAATTCATTTTTAGTCGCGAGTGAAATGTTAGCCATTACATTTGCGTACCAGGTAATCTTTTAAATAAAATTTCACTGTAAATAAAGACCCATTTTACAAATAGTATCTTCCGTATATGATGCGTTTCAATTGCCATCTACTTATCAAAGTGAGTGGTGTTCTGAATCGCACTCTGTTGATTCAATTTTGTTATCACGTCATGGACATTAAAATTATACATAATTTCCCTTTCTTTTGCCTTATCCTCAATCTTACTCTCAGAATGCGTACCCGCTATACTCCATTCACGGTAACTTCCAACTTTTCCGGAGCCCTGCTAATATACTTCCAGGATATTCCTCCGCCCCATGTAAACAAAGCTTAACTTAGTCTAGAAAATTACACCAGAGCACCACATTCGTGTGCACTCAGTGTAATAATATTTTTCTGTTTTTAACAATTTTTTTTTTTGAATATATGTAATAGGCTAAAAGTAAAAAAGTGGCGACTGTAAGTAATTGTTTTTATTTTTTTTTACCTTTCCTGGAGAAAAGTCTAACTCCCAGAACGTTAATTTACGTATATATAAGCGCAAACACTGATTTTTCATAAAATATTTTACTAGGGACTCCTTTTAAAAAAACACATAATCGCGCTTGGACTAGAAACACGTACTTTCTCAGTTATAGTCTATTCGCGGTTTCTTCAAGCTTTTTGAATCAAACCGCTTCCTTATAACTAGACGTGACCTTCAAGTGTTAAAAATAATTTACTAGGACACCTCCAACTATATTTTTGGTTTGGGGGCGGGGAGGGGGGGGGATATGACAATTTATGTAATCACGCCCATGTTCGTTTTAATATTCTCTCTCTCTCTCTCTCTCTGTATATATATATATATATAATATATCATATTTATTTATGTTTTTAAAGTATAGGTTGTGCTGTCGGCACCATCAATACTGTATTCTATTTTCAGTGTTTAGGTAGTGCTAATTTCTCGATTATGCGTCCTGCTATCTGCCTGTACTGATTGGTGACATTGACCATTCCTACAAAGTACGCAAATTGTCATGTTTAATTATTTTGATTTATTTTTAAATGTAATAATTTTTTCGAATTATTTTTTTTATAAAGTTGGTTTTTAATCAATGAAACACAACTTTTTTACACAAAATTTATTTGACACATAGTAAAATATGTATTTCGAGGCACAAAATGAGGGTCAAACTGACACGCTTACCTCATGCACTGAACTTGCGGGTGGTATGTTAGCATAACAGCATCTAACTATTGGGCTTTAATCCATAAGCCTATTATTGCGTATATTAGTGGAAAGTCTGTAGCAAAGTTCAGTACAGTCTTATAAGGAAAATTTGCAGAAAATCAGTTATTGTATTTTTACGGATTGTTATCTGAAAATACATTTTTAACCGGCTTTATTTTCTTGGAAACAACACTGGTTTCGGTTTTAGACGTCTTAATACCTGGATACGATCAATAATATCATGTAGTAAAGAATTGTGTAGAATAAAAAGACCTAAAAAACTCCGCGGTAGCATATATCTATTTATAACAGAGAAATACTAAAAAGTGTTTTTACCATTTAATTCACCGAGACGTTGAGTTTTATAATATGTATAGAGTATAGAAGATTAAAACCATGTAAAATTCAACTTTATTTGCTCACACCTCTTTCAGGGATGGACTCTTCCGGGCACCACCAAGCTGGAAAACTTGGGCTCGCCCATCGGCGAAAAAAAACGGAAACTGAATTTAGCTTAAACTGTGCCCGCGGCTTTGCTCACGTGGACTACAGAATTATTGTTTAGGTTTTTTTTTTTTTTAATAAAGTTGAATTTTATTTAGTGTTAATCTTCTATACTGTGTACATATTATAAAACTCAACGTCTCGGTGAATTAAATGGTAAAAACACTTATTAGTATTTCTCTGTTATAGACAGATATATGCTACTGAGGAGTTTTTTAGGTATTTTTATTCTACAAAATTTTTTACTACATGATATTGTTCCATCTTTAACGGTTTAGACAGCGTATTGCAAGAGAGCGCGCTGGCGGCAAACTTTTTTGCAACTTGATTCACTATTATCGTGTGTAAATTTTTTGAGATATTTTCTCGGCATGAGAAGTAGCCAATATCACCTCTCAGCCTTCCAACTATTTCTGTGCAAGAAATTAAGTCGATCTGTTGATCGCTTGCGACGTTGCATTGCTATTCCGTTTGTGTACTTTTTCATTTTCCAATTAAGAATTTCTCCGAGGGAATGAGATATTTTCTCGGGATAAAAAGTAGCCTATGTCACTTCCCGACCCTCCAACTATCTCTGCAAAAAATCACGTCGATCCGTTGCTCCGTTGCGACGTAAAAAAAGGACAAACAAACAAACACACTTTCGCATTTATAATTTTAGTAAGGATGTATATATCTTACTGTGTGTTGTATGGTCGTATACGTGCGGTTACGCACGAATGTAACTTTTTTCATGTAGGTTACGTAAATGCAGTATGTACCTTTCTTGTGCATATGGAACTGTGGAGGACATTAAATGCACAATTGTGGGTGCGTGGATACATACAGTTTATGCTGTCGTTTAAATATGTATTCCATGTCATATATACAATATATAAACTGTAAAAACATAAATATTTTCGTAATTTCACTCAACAGCATACATTAATAATCACGTAAATGTACAAATTGTATGTACCTTTTATGTGCGTACACTTGCGTACTCACTTGTTCCAATGCCACAATCGTTGTTGACATCGTCGACGTCTTGTGTGCATGCGTAGCTAAGAATGGCATGCTGCTCGCTTTGTGCGTATTATTACACAGAGTTGCCGTCAGTTAGGGGAAGAGGAAAGGGTTGAGTCACGAGTTAAAGGACGTGACAGTGAATCTGCCTCTCAAGGGCTATAGTTGAGAAAAAATAGGAGCCTTGACCAACAAAACACGCATTACAGTTCAACGAGTGGTTAATAAATTCAAGTATCAGCAATCAACAGCCAAAATTTACCTCGAAAATCAAAGGAAAGAAAAATCACTCAGCGGGAGGTACGTTTCATTGTTCAGCAGGTGAGGTCTAATTTAAGATTGTGCGTGCTTAAACTGAATGTAATTGTGGAACAGGCATCAGGTAAACGAGTATGTAACACGGCTATCCGTCGGGGTACTTTATAGGGCAAGATACAGTGGACGAAGGCCTAGGAAAAGGCCCTATGTTAGTTGGCTGAACCGGACTCATATACTTAAATTTTCCAAGGACCAAGTAAATGAGCTGCAAGACTACTGGGACAAGGTAATATAGACCGATGAAACAAAAATAAATGTATTCGGGTCCGATGGCATTATGGCGGATCCATAATACATGTCGTCCAAGAGGTTGGGAACATTCAATTTATAGAGCACATCATGGACGCTAAGGTCTATAGCAACATCTTAAAAGGAGATGTGAAACAAAGTGCGCAAAAAATGGGATTGCCTGCAGTGCACTACTTTAAGCAGGACAACTACAGTAAACATACAGCTGACATAAACACGGGGTGGTTAATCTGGAATGTTCCCGAACAATTGCAAACCCCTCCACAGTCAGCAGACTTACATCCCATAGAGCATTTATGGGGCCATTTTGAAGAGGAATGTTCGTAAAGGAAATGTGGCATCAAGACAAGAACTAAAACAGGTGATCCTACAAGAGTGAGACAAAATCACCCCCATTGCATGCCGACGGAATATAAATTCCATGCAAAGGAGGTGCCAGGAAGTCATAAAATGTAAAGGATACGCCACCAGATACTAAAGTCCATAAGTAATAAACAATTACCTTTTTTCTTTTCAAGCATATGCTCAGCAAAGGTACATCACTTGTGAACATTAAGAGCTTTTCAGTTTATTGTACGAGTGAAATTACGGAAGTATTAATTTTGTTTAGCAGTTATATGCTGTACAAGTGGCATGGAATACGTATTCAAATGACAGCATAAATGGAATGTATTTAAGAGTCCACGATTTTGTATTTTATTTTCTCCGCAGCTCCGTGCGCACAAAATTATAGTACATACTGTAGCTATAAATGATATATATATATATATATATATATATATATATATATATATATTTAAAATAAGGTGGTAAACAGCATATTAAATACTGGAGCAGTCACCGACCACTCTGCCAACCCAGCTGATGATACCTCTACTCCCTAAAAAAAGTATGGGGGAGGGGCTACCAACACCCCCACCCCCCTTCCCCGTAATTCGGGCTAATGAAAGTGTTGAATTTTATTATATAGACCATCACCAAGACGGCTTAACTGAAAGTTTATTTGTTTTACGAAATTAAATTGAGTAATTTTTAAGGTTCCACGTTTAGTGTCTTAGACTCTGTACGGGTAGAGTAATACGTGCCCATATAGACGGCAATAAATTAATTAATGCATCATCTTTTTGGGTATCAAATCCATGACAGCTCATTTACCAGGTGAGGGCAGTAAAATCGGTGTTTTCAGTGCCTTGGACTCATTTGGCACTTCTATTTGTTCTGCAAACGGACGCACAACACGCCTAGATGCTGTGAATTCTACTGACAACTCTTCCTAACACGTTGGAACAATGTTCTTCTCACTTCGGTTACGTCTCGCATTGTCTTCCCGTTGGCCGAGAACAATGCCAGTCGTTTCAGGCTAGTGCGCTCAGTTTGTTGATCCCTTAAGCGCATTGTACCCGTTTCCATTCTAACTTTTCTTTCCACGGAAAAACAATATAGTATTCCTACTATAGGTGTTCATGGTTAATGAAATACTTTTGGAATCAAACTTTGAAAAATGTAACTGCCACTACCTGCATGTATTTTAACGGGCACATTGACTGGCATGCATCCAGTAAAGTTGGTAACGTCCGAGAGAAAGTAGTTCCATTTCTTAGCGTTGAATTAAAACATTTGGGAATACTGAAATTATATATTTTGCTTTCTGCCTTTTTTTAAATGTATATATACGTAGGAATTATAAAATATGTCAAATATTTACTTTTATAGTAATTGGACAGTTTCACGTGACCGAAGCATGAATCAAGTTTTCAGGGTCATCGCAATATTAACTTTACATGTGACGGCGGAAGAATATACAATGCACATACAAGTAGATCTGAAGCAAAGTTTTTAAAAGTACCTAGCTTCCTGCGAACAGCCTTTACTTTAGCCAACTGAAATGTTAAAGCTTGTGTGCCTGTCGCATTGCTTAAACAGGTGTTTGCAGATACTTAAGATGGTGTGGTGCCAATTATTCTGGATTTGCACCACAGCACTTGCCATGCGGATGTAACGTACCCGTGTTCAACTAGGACAAATGAATGAGCTGGAAGTTCGCCAAACCGAACATAGTATTTTATCACGGGAGGAAGGAAGTGGTTCTGGTGGCGGGAACTGAGATAAGAACTATCCGTGGTTTCCCGCTCATGAAGTGACGCCATAAAGAGGCTGATCTGCCGCAATGGGAATTTTGCATCGACACAGTGAACCAATTCAGAACTGTGCAGGCTAAGTCCCCCTTTGTGTAGACATATGTGATACTAGAGCGAACGAAGACACTTCATCTTCTTCACCCATTATCAAGCTTTGGCCTTCGGAAAAACCTGTGTGTGTGTGTGTGTATCTCTCTCTCTCTCTCTCTCTCTCTCTCTATATATATATATATATATATATATATATATATATGTGTGTGTGTGTGTGTGTGTGTGTTCATTAACCCTTTCATTCCCACATTAATTTATGGTGTGTGTGGTGTTGCAAATAAGACATTTTTTTATCAGTATTGCACTTAACAAATAAACTGTAGGCTTTGTGTTCGGTTATCAGTGATATGAACCAGTGATAGCGTATATCTGTAGCACAATTTACGAACCAGTTACCCCTGGGGAAAGTCATTGGGCACAAAGCCTCGCATTGTGCATCACTGTGCAACAGGTAGACAATTCTCTACAATGGGCATGAAATGGTAGAACGATGACTCATCATTATTAATAAAGAACGAAGTTTGTTGCTCAAAAACGCCAACATTGGAGGCGCGTAACTTCCCCCTCCCCTGGGGCCACGGTGGCTGAGCGGTTAGCCTGCTCGCCTCCCACCGAGGCGACCCGGGTTCAATCCCCGGCCGGGCCACTCCCGGACCCTCGTATGTGGGAATCGTACCCGACGACGCCGCTGGTTGGCGGGCCCTCTCGTCGGGGATCTCTCGTTTCCCGCGCCGCTTCATTCCGGCGCTGCTCCATACTCACCTCAATCACCCTCATCGGTTCTCAAGACCTCGCTATTAAGATCCACCCAAATCTCTTCACTCATTCACACACATCCTCCTCCCCTAAAGTGGCGAGGGAAAGCCAAAACATTACCCACCTCCCCTTTTTTTTTCACACGCTCACACACACACACAGCAGTAATCCAATCCTTCCTCTTTCCGTCTCCCCAATTCTTACCCCAACACCCCTCTGTCCCCTCCCCCCAAAAGAGGAAATCGTCTGGGTACGAAGAAGGGGGGTATTGCCGCTTCCGATTTTCGGTCGTTCTCCGTTTCCTAGCTGTTTGGCCTATTGACTTCAAATTTAGCCCCGGAGCATCTTTCGAGAGGGATTTTTGTCCAGCTAATGGATTTTCAGAAAATTTTCATCTTTTAAGGGGAGGAGGGTATTTATAGTGTTTTTTTTTTACATCGCCTTAACGTTACGATTTTGAGAAACTGTTTGAGCTATGGCAACAGGACTCGGTTTGCACTTATTTTGGCCCGACAACATTAAATCTTAATTTTTTTTTTCAATTTTAATTGGTTATCCCCTAAATCCTATTCTTGGTTGTGATTTCAGGGCATCAAAATGATTGATACACACACTAAATCTAAGTCTGTATGAGTATCAAAAACTTGCCAGTTTTTGAAAGCGTTATTTTAAATCATTTCCTTCAGCAGATGATTTTCTTACAGTAACACACTGGCCTTTCTCCAGGAATAGTAGATTAATTTGTTACATTCGCTGTATGAGTTATTTTAATCCTGAAAGGGGGAGGATGTAGCTGTTTGGGTCGACATACGTCATCGGTTTGAAACAGTGTTCCAACAGCTTAATTTTGACACAAGGTAAAGGTTGGATTTGCGTCCTCGCCGACTCGACGTAGGAATAAAAAATGTGCATGTCGCTTTCAACGCGCGGTCTAAGTGTTATATGGGTTGGCACTATAAACGAGTCTTCTGCCCTACCAGGCTCCATCAGCTCTCTCGATTTCAGGCAGAGTGTAGAGAAGACAAGGTAAATGAGCTGCCGACTTATGAGTGACGGGGTGTTGGAGCAAGCTATCGCGGCCCACGCCGCCATTGCATCTTGGAAAAAAAAATCCCACACTTGTCACAACCAGGAATATAATCTAGCCGTCGTTTGAATCTCGTAATTAAATTTCACGCAAAGAGTCAAAAGTAATATAGCTATTGAGTGAAGAGATTTGGGCAGCTCTTAACATCGAGGTCTTGAGAGCCGATGAGGGTGAAACGAGGTGAGTATGGAGCAGCGTCGGAATGCAAGTTCGGAGGAAACGGGAGATCTCCGAGAAAACCCGCCGACCAGCGTCATTGTACGGCACGATTCCCTCATGCGAAAGTCCGGGGGCAACCCCGCCGGGAATCGAACACGGTTCACCAGAGTGGAGGGGGCGAGTAGTCTGGCCATTATACCACCGCGGCCCCTTACAATTAATATACATTTTGTAACTAAATCATACCGACATATAGCCCGCGGATGCACTTTCTTCACAGAAAAATAAGCACAGAATATGTAGATGACATGTGGTGTACATCATTGAATTTGTAACTAAACTACTAATTTACTGAAAAAAATTACAGAAAGTATTTAATGTGTGACGCTAACTGTCTGGATTGCATGCAGTTGAGAAACTGTAAAAGCT
This sequence comes from Clitarchus hookeri, assembly GCA_002778355.1. Taxonomy (NCBI): domain Eukaryota; kingdom Metazoa; phylum Arthropoda; class Insecta; order Phasmatodea; family Phasmatidae; genus Clitarchus; species Clitarchus hookeri. The sequence continues at coordinate 645,898 of NQII01000338.1, read as the reverse complement.
GTCCAGTCATCAAATTAATTATGCTGAAATTGTGATAGTTACATTCTTTATTTACAGTTTCCACAGGGGTCTGACGGACTGGTCTGTTTGTGTGGTTCGCATATAAAGTAAAAAAGTAATGATAAGTACCTAAAGCCTGTCTATCTGGCCGCATGTGATGTCACAATAGTCTCAATGCCCGCATGTGATTGGTTGGCTGAAATCACGTGGCAACTCGGTGATTTGCTAGTTGATGTCCGAACAATGTCTTAATAGTGTAATATGATTGGTTTAATGTCAATATGACGTGATAGGGATTGCATATGCGTATATTATAAGCAATTTGGGGGGGGGGGGAAGTGAGATGACAGGTTTAGTTTGACAACGGCTTACGTGAAAGGTGAATCGTCTCGGATAGCTTCAATGCCAGGTAATCCATGGCCACTTACGTTAAAGTGGAGTGGATATTGCACGCCATTAGTTTCACGCCATCAATTTCTTCTTCAAGTGAGATGTCTCCTGTTTTACCAGCACCATCAACTTCGTCAGCTGTGATATCTACATAACTAGCAGCATCTACTGCCACCAGTGCAGCACGATCATCTACACATGGTACAGTACCATCGACTTCTTCAGCTGAAACGCCTAAAAAACCTTCAATGGAGCCATCGAAGTTTTCGGCAGAGGTACCTAGGTGCCTGCGTTATTTGCCGGCAATGCCGGCTCCAGCACCTGCATCTCCAACAGGTCCGTCCGAGTCTTTGCCTGAACCACCACGTCATCATCAGTGTCACTTTTGTGATAAAACATTTTCTTTAGACATGCAAAGACCTGTTAAGGCGAAGTGCATTTCTCATTTGTGCCAGGTTTGCTGCAAGCAAGTCTCTTGTGACTTCGGTACATGTCCTCAAATGTGTAGTTACCTACATAACCCGCCCTGCACAGTGTGTGGGTGTAATAAATGTCATGATATTTTCACACAAGGACAACACGAGTGTGAATAGCAGGATGCATTAAAAATTACTGTAACCTACAACAAAGTTGCATATTTTGAGATACATATATATATTGAAGAAAATTGTAATTTTTTTGAGGACATGGGTGACTGTAATAAATTAATTTAATAAAAATTGCCTGTGAATAAAATTGTGTTTTATTTCATTATAACTAACTTGCCAGAATATAATTAAAATTGAAAAAGGCACAGAAATAAAATTAATGAAATTAAAAAGTATTGTATAAAGTACCATCGTACTGAATGTACAATTGTATAATTAAATAAAAATACTTTTTAAAATTGAACAACTTCAAATTTTTAATAAAAAAACATATTTAATAAATTATGGAGGTAGTCAAAGTCCCGCATCAAGCATGTAGGTACACTGTTGATTGAAAAAAAAAATTTTAATAGGATAAAAAATTACAGATTTTTCCTATGTCTATAATTATGAGTGCCGTCAGCTCACATGGCAGCTGAATCAAATAATTAACGCTACCTATGTGTTGAAAATAGAATCCAACATGGATGGTGTCAACAGCACAACCCATGCTTAAAAAATATAAACAAATATGACTGCCGTCTGGTGGCTAAATCGACAACTCGCCTGGTGGCGATATCGATTTTTAATACACTAGTGCCACCTAGGCAATGTAGAAGTAAACATAATAAATCCAATATGGCGTCCTCCAGCAATTTATAAACAAATGAAAAACTCAAAAACCAAAATGGCTCCATACGGCAGAATGTGTGTTGGTTATGGGTGCTGGGGGTGGAGACCTGCCGACTAAACAGCCAATAGTAATTGGTGGTGGGGGGTCAGTCGTCTGCTGGGCGTGGGGTATGGAAACCTCCGGAAATGTAAGTTTTTTTAAATACATTTTATAATAATTACTTTTAAATAAATCTTTTGATAATAATTTTTAATACACTTTTAAATAAATTTTATAATAATGTTATAAACATTTGGAATTTTTTGGAATTTTTTTAGTTTCCAGGGTAAAATATCACCGGGTCAAGGTCAAAGATCAAGTTGAAGGTCGCCGACATCCAACATGGCGGAAAAAATGGCCGCTGCCCGACTAGAATGACAGTTTGAACAGCTCTGACGCTCCATGCCAGATGCCGATGCACCAAAGTTCCCCAAATCATTCTACTGGTGGGTTTTCTCGGGGATCTCCAGTTTCCCCTGCCCTTTAATTCGGCGCTGCTCCATACTTACATCAATCATCGGCTCTCAAGACCTCGCAGTTAAGAGCAGCCCAAATCTCTTCACTCACTTCACTTACATGTATTATGCGACTTACTGGTCTATATGTGTTCCTTTATTTGTACTGACGAGTTCTATAGAATCTAAATGGTCTTCCTAAGATAAATAAATTAAATAATCATAGAAGCGTGTCTTACAACAAATCTAATCCTGGTGTATGATGGGCGTTAATTCCGCGTCAGCACTGGCTGAAGTGCTAGTATAGCCAAAAACACACAATGAAAATGACGTCAGAGCAGACCTTGAGATATCCTCCTTCATTGAGTTGGACACGCGTGTTTGGTGAGTATGTACGTGTAGGCTTGTCGCGTCGCGTCATGGGCGGCCCTGAGACATCCACGTGTTTTCCCCACCTGTACGCACTCGCCCGGAACGCAGACGGAAACACTGTGTTATAGTTTATTCACAATATCTTCACACTTTTTGAATCAAACCTTTGAAAAAACACCCCATGCATAAGGTGTTTCGTTGTTTGCTAAATATATCATGTATCGAAGGGTTTTGTGCTCCCGTTAACATAAAAGTCTCTTATTTTTTGTTAAAATGACCCTTTCTGTTAATTTTATTGATAAATTATATTATATAATTTATAATAATAAGAAAATAACCAGAGATAATAGATGTCTTGGTAATGCCTAGTAATAAATAGTTCTTATGCGAAATGTCATGAAACTGATAGCGCGCGGATGCGGTGCGTGGTTCCTTTGGTGTAACTTCCCAGACTTGGTCAAGCATTGTCAGCATGAGGCGGAGGAAATATCCTGAAAGCAGAACCTAAGCGGGGCTTCAGTAAAGATGAAAGTGACCTTGGCTTGGCTATAGTCATCGCCAGGCCTGCCCGCACTCGTCTCGAAAGCGCAGACCGGCGCGCGTCGTTTTCTCCTGGCAAATTGCAGGATGACGTTCACGCCTTCCTCCTCTGATTGGTCGTTCCGACACCGTCGTCCTTCGCCGCAGACGCATCTCTATCCGCGTCGCCGTGCGTCAACGGCGATATAGGCTGTTCACAGTGAAGTGAGCAATTTTAAGGCCCTTCCAGCAAGCCGAACAACCGAAAAAAAAAAAAAAAAAATTATATTATATGTTGGGGTCTAAAACGCTAACGTTCCAGAGCTATAAAATGTATACACTGTGTTTATTAGTCCCATGGCAAATTTAATATTAATAGTTGGCATTAGCATATTAATAAGCCGAAAGGAACTTCAAAGCACGACCTTAAAAAGTGCTTCACTTTACCGTGAACAGCTTATACGTGACGTGGCCAGCTGTCATCGGTTCCTGTGTTACTGAGCACTACAGACCCCCAAGAGGGGGAAAAAAGGGGGGAGGGGACATCTTTTCAGTTTCCTCTGTGTTCACTGTGTATCCTCGTGCTGTATCAATGGCACATAGGCAGGATTTTTTTTTTCTGAGGAGAGGGGATGGAAGCACTTATATTGAGTACGATAAACTAATTGTGTGACGATTTATATTTTGATGTGAACAAAAATATAATTCTTACAGTCGTAATTTTAATGATGAGCTGGAAGTAAAGTAATATAATAATATAACTACTTATGGAGGACCCCGGTTGGCTCAGCTGGTTACACACAAGCCTCTCACGTTTGGGGTCCCCAGTTAAATTCCAGGCCCCTGCGGGTGGTGAATTTCTGGCAGAGGATCTAATGNGGGTGATGGACGGTCCCGTGGCGTGAGCGTTTTCTCGAGGCTCTTCCGTTTCCTCCCCCGCCCACAATCCGCTGCGCTTCCATCCCCCTTTTTTTCTCTCACCTCATCCATTCTTCGGGCTGGCCGGAGCGACAGGTCGGCAGTCGGCTCTCATTAGAACCATTCTTCTCTCATCCATAAGTGACCCTGCCTTAGGCAATAAACACATTAGCTTCAATACCACTTACAGAGAGGGCTGCGCGACATATATAAATGTAAAATATGCATAATTATAGTTCATTCATGGTTACTTCCTACTTTTCTGAAGCCCTGCTAAAGTTCTACTTCCAGGTTAATCCTCCGCCTCATGGAAATTTCTCTTAACTAAGCCTAGAAAGTCACACCAAAGGGACAACACACCGCGAACTCAGTTTAATTATATTTTGCATGAGAACTATTTCCAACTAGGCATTACCAACTTAATTACAAATTATACCATATGAATTACAGTTGAAATAGTGTACGTTATATACAAATTATAATTAAAAATTAAATTTTATGAACAAAAATATATACTTTTATGTTAAAAGATGTATAAAACGCTTGTGATACATGACCCGATCCATCTCCAGACTAGCAGATGGGTGGAATTCATCGTATCTGATTTTCCTGAAATTTTAATATGTGAAAATGTGAGAGTATCTAAGAAATACGTACTTTTATTTATTTTTTATTATTTTAATTTTTGTTTCGGGATATAGGTGTTTGAAGTTGACAGTGCGGACGCCATTTTGGAATGTCATATTTTTGAATTGCAATAATTTCCCAACAAATAGAGATATGGATGAATCTTTTTTTTTTTTTTTTTTTTTTTNACTTCCATAATTGCGAAAGTGTTGGACCAGAGGACCCAGTCCATTCCATGTAAAAACAGCCCACACAATAATGGAGCCACCACCAGCTTGCACAGTTCCTTGTTGACAACTTGGGTCCATGGATTCGCGGGGTCTGCGCNGTTGGACCAGAGGACCCAGTCCATTCCATGTAAAAACAGCCCACACAATAATGGAGCCACCACCAGCTTGCACAGTTCCTTGTTGACAACTTGGGTCCATGGATTCGCGGGGTCTGCGCCACACTTGAACCCTACCATCAGCTCTTACCAACTGAAATTGGGACTCATCTGACCAAGCCACGGTTTTCCAGACGTCTAGGGTCCAACCGATATGGTCACGAGCCCAGGAGAGGCACTGCAGGCGATGTCGTGCTGTTAGTAAAGGCACTCAAGTCGGTCTTCTGCTGGCATAGCCCAGTACAGCCAAAGTTCGCCGCACTGTCCTAACGGACACGTCCGTCTTACGTCCCACATTGATTCCTGCGGTTATTTCACG
>NQII01000338.1:606442-640533 GCA_002778355.1 Clitarchus hookeri | reverse complement strand
CACTGCGTTGTCCATGGTGGGAGGTTATGCCTGAAATTAGGTATTCTCGGCACACTCTTGACACTGTGGATCTCGGAATGTTGAATTCCCTAACCATTTCCGAAACGGAATGTCCCATGCGTCTGGCTCCAACTACCATTCCGCGTTCAAAGTCTGTTAATTCCCGTCGTGCGGCCATAATCACGTCAGAAACATTTTCACATGAATCACTTTAATACAAATGAAAGCCGAACCAATGCACTGCCCATTTATACATTTTGTACGCGATACTACTGCCATCTGTGTATTTGCATATTGATATCCCATGACTTTTGTCACCTCTGTGTACACAAATATCCCCAAAACAAACATTGGAACAGCAGTTAAAAAATAATCAAACATTATATTAACAATTTTTTTTCCCAAAAACACCAAACTCAAAAATTCTAAACATTTTTTGGGGTACTGCAAATTATGAGTAAGGGAGCAAGCAATTTTGCTTCTAGAATTTTAATACAATATTTTGAAATAATACTTTTCGGGTGAATTAGGAAACGTGGAAATGTTTCATTAATACCCCATTTTGTTCTAAGCAATATTTATGTATTCCTTTATGCAATATATATATATATATATATATATATATAAGTAATTAGAAATTAGGAATTCTAAGGCAGGGTATGCTGCGGGGGACGAGGGAACAAGTGGCGGCCATCTTAGATGATGTCACGAATCAAACCACCTGCTCTGTCATTCCTTCCCGGCTACGGCCATTTTGCCAGCCAGTACAGATGGCTGCCATTTGCCAGCCAGTACCGATGGCCACATTGTTCCCTAAATCTTGCTCTTGCATTCCATCCTACCTGTCCTGACTTCATGCTCTCGCATTCCTACCCGTCGTTCTCTCCTTACCCTTTTCTCTCTTGTATTCTATCCTTCCTTCTTGTCTCTCTCACATCATGTTTCGCTTAGCATCCCATTCCTTCCCTACTTCAAGCTCTTGCATCCGTCCTACCTGTCCCGACTTCATGCTCACACATTCTCGCTTGCGTCCCCCCCAAGTCCCTGCCAGGACGTCACACACATCCGCTTGCCACTGCCAGTCCCTTCCAAGACGCCTCGACTGCGGCCCCTACGGACTAGTCTCTGATTGGCTACGCGAGGCTCTCGAAAGGGACTCGTCTATGATTGGCTACGCGAGACTCTCGAAAGGGACTCGTCTCTGATTGGCTACATGAAGCTCTCGAAAGGGACTCGTCTCTGATTGGCTATTCGAAGCTCTCGAAAGGGTCTCGTCTCTGATTGGCTACACGAAGCTCTCGAAAGGGACTCGTCTCTCATTGGCTATGCGAAGCTCTTGAAAGGGTCTCGTCTCTGACTGGCTATGCGAGACTCTTGAAAGGGTCTCGTCTCTGATTGCCTGCTGTGTTGAACTTTAGTTTTCTCATGCTGTCATTCCACCTTGATTTTCTTATACTTATAAGCATAGTTGGCTGTAATTTCCGAAATGTTTAAGCCATAGTCACCAAATTCATAACATAGATATCACCCCCGACCAGGCAAATGACTGAAGGTTCAAATATACCCTAAGCATGCTTATAAGCATAGCTCACTATAAATTCCCAACCAAATAATGCATATTTACCAAATTCGTAACATAAAAATCACCCCTGACAAAGAAAATGATCGCAGAATCAATTATGTCCTATATATACTTACAAGCATAGTTGACTGTAATTTCCGAACTGTTTAAGATACAGTCACCAAATTCGTAACATAGACATCACCCCGACACGGGCAATGATTGCAGAGTCATTTATGCCCTATACACTCATAAGCACACTTGGGTGTAATTTCCGAACAGTATAAAATATAGTCACCAAATACATAACATAGACATTACCCCTGACAAGTAAAATGATCGCTGGGACATTTATGTCCTATGCGTATTTATAAGCATAGTTGGCTGTAATTTCCGAGCTGTTTAAGATATATTCATGAAATTCGATTATAGTGATAAAAGCTGGAATGCACATCGACATGAGAAAGAACGAATGACCACAAGGACCAATTAAGAAAATGATTACAATATGACAAGTGCGGTACGCATTATGCAACTTGTAAAGACTGTTTTGCTTTGCTTGTCACAAAACAACATACATTCAAATTATTAGTCACACTAGAGAGATCTCACTGCTACGCGCTGATGCAAACAGATATAAAAAAATAATAGCAAATAATTATAATTTTTTAACTACCCATATATATACATATATATATAATGCGATCATCGTGCACCATACATCACGTTAGTCGAAAAAAAATACGTTTCCGAAGCCGTCAATCATAGATGTGATAAGGCCGACTCTACTCCACACTAATGTAAACAGATATAAAAACGAAATGTGAATGAAAAATAGTTATAAGCACTTACCTACCAGCGCAATTATATAATACACAAGCATCGAGTGCTGTATGCTACATGTTAAACGATGCTATACAATACCAGACCGTCCTGGCCAGTACAACAGAATAGCAAACGATTTCCTCACGAACCGACTGAAACGAAACCATTGCATTCAGTGTACAACCAATGTTCACACCACTAGCAGCGGAAACACATCCGACCCGGCCGACTTCGCACGATCAACTAACATCGTGACAATGTGTAAGACCTCGCAGGCGGCCGACCGACAGACCAGCCGAGTCACACACATGCACTTTCCATTACGAGAGGAATTCAGTTATACAGTACAAACTAACTATTTATCATGTTTTGAATACTTTATATATACTTGGTCTTATTTGAATACATATCATTTATATTATCAGAACTGTAAGCACATACGAAACAACACACATTTAAATCATTAGTAGCACAAGCTGCTACACTCCGAGACAAACAGATAAAAAAAAAAATTATAAAAGCAAATAGTTATATACATTTACCAACATATGCATATTGGGTGAGCATCGTGCACTGTACATTATGTTAGGCGCAGAAATTTCCGTTGTGAAGTGTGGGAACGATAAGGTCAGCACAGCTATACACTGATGCAAACGGATATAATAAATAATATGTAAATGAAAAGTAGTTATAAGCACTTACCAACCAGCACAATCGCATATTACATGAGCGACGAATGCTGTACGATATGTTATATGATGCCAGACAAGACCAGGCCCTCTCAGTTAACAACTTCCTTAGGAACCGACTGAAACGAAACCATCAAATTCAGAGTACAGCCAACACTAGCAGCAGCAGAACGCGCCCGACCCGACCGTTGTTGTGCGACCAACTAACCTCGTGGATAAACTGTAAGACATCCCCAAGCGATCGACCGAGCGCGAGCAGTACAAGCACTGGACACAGGCCTCGGCATGACAAGGCGAGGGTGCATATCATTAGAGAGAGAGACATGGTAGGCTCCAGGGCGGCAGGCCGGTCGGGTCAAAAACAGATGCACACTCCTTTGCGAAGGTAGGGTACATAACATTAGCCTAGGGAGACACTTCAGGATCTAGGACGACAGGCTGGCCGAGCCACACACATGCACTTCCCTTTATGAGAGGAATTGAGAGAGACTTCACCGATATGCACTGATGCGAACAAATTTTAAAAATAATTACAAAAGCAAATAGTTACATACATTTACCAATAAATGTATATTGCATGAGCATCAATCGCAGTACATTATTTTAGACGAAAAAATTCCCATTGGAAAGTGCGGGAATGATAAGGACGACACTGCTACACACACTAATGTCAACTAATTTATAAATATAAAAAATATATAAAGGAAAATAGTTATAAGCACTTGCCAGCCATTGCAATAATATATTGCATATGCATGCCCCTTGCGAGAGGATTTAAGTTATACAGTACAAGATAACAAATTATTTTGTTCGAATATCCCAAGCAGTAAATATTAACACAACTCTTTAAAATATACCCTCGTATAAACTACTGTTGGTAGAGGATATCACTTCTATCCACCCTACACACTTTTAGGTTTATAAAAGCAGTTCGGACCTACACCACGCATCGCTCAGAACATCTTTTCTCGTCGAGAGAACATAGTGAAAATGATGGAATGCTGTTCGAGTGGTCAGAAAAGTTTATAGCCAATCGAGAGATATAGAAAGATTAAATCACTTACAGCACCCGACAAAGATATCGAACTTGCATACCTGCCTAAAGAATTCCTTCTCACATATACACATCATTAAATAAAATCCGTCTACAAACACCTATCTGTATATCTCCAGCAGAACGAATAGATTCTTACCTGTTCTCCCATGTCTACAATGTTTTCTAAGTAGTGCTACCGTTTCAGAAACACCGCATCCCAGGAGCTGCTCTAAGACACATCGAGAGCAAGCAACAACAAAAAAAAAAACAAGTTTTTTCGGCAACACTGAAAGATGAAGAGTGCAAAGAAGTTGAGAGGTCGAATTGACAACTTCGCAGGCAAGACAGTGATCGATCTGAAGGTAACATATTTCAGTCTGGCAACCATGCTGCCGTTTGTACCACACAGCCAGCAGTCGTCTACTGAGGCAACCCGAAACGATATGTGCAAATTAGCATGCAGTGCGAACAGTATACAAGCGAGCATAATGTAAAATGAACATCATTTCGTTGTCGAATGTGGTAAGCAGGCTGTTACTACCACATTAATCTACTACGATCGTGTACTCTGCTACAATATGAAGACGGAAAAAATGTGAAGACTTACCATATGTAACACCGTCGTCATCATCAATAGCAAGGTGCCCTGAATAGCCGCTACAAGCATTACGATATCAGTGTGACTATTGTGGAAATACTTTTAGTACAAGTCGTAATGCACGCCGACATGAAAACTGTTATTTTGCATGTTTAGCACAACATACAAGATGTTTCACTGTGATAAATGTGATGATGTGTTTACCCGCAGTGATATCCTGTATAGACATACCAAGAAGTGCAAAAGCAATGTTTGTCGTTCATCGGGAAGCATGTGTATGTATTGTGGTAAGACATTCATTAACCGCACTAATGCCAAATGTCATGAAGATAAAACCTGTTCATTTGCCATCGCCTACAAGACCTTCCCATGTGATAACTGCTGTGCTGTATATGTGAATAAGAATAGCTCGAATGCTCACAGCAGGTATTGTTCTGCCAAAACAGACACCAAAAATGTTTTGCTCGAATGAAGAATATGTTGAACATGTATAAAATATTATCATTATTATTATTATGTATTCTTATTATGTCATGCATATAAATAAAGGTGAGTGTTTACATTATTTCTGTGTTATTAATTTATCTTAACCCACGTTAATATTAGGTTCACCTACATCACTAGAAAATTTTTTTTTACAATATGACAATTACAGTATACTATTTACCAGGGAAGTTAATTTAAGACGCATCACGGGACTTGTAAAAGTTGAGGTACTTTACTTACCACTAAACATCATATATTTAAACCATCGGTCATGCAAGAGACTAAGACACTGCGACATATTGATTATTAGATATAAAAAATGAAAAGGAAAATAGTTATAAACTCCTACCGTCCGATGCATATTGTGCGAGCAACAAACGCTGTATATTACGTTCGACTAAAAAAAAAAAAAAAAAAAATCATCGCGAAACAGTGATGCCAGCATACCTAAAAAGGAAAATAGTTATAATCACCTGCCAACCAACATGCATTACACAAGTGGCATGCACTGTGTAAGTAGCATCGCCCGATACTAAACACCATGCGTCTGAAAACTGACATGGCAGCCATGGCTAGTACGCTTGATTTCTCCGATCCTCATATTAGGCTGTCAGCGTTTATTTATATTAACACATACGTGTTTTACTGTAACCCACGGCTATGTGTGTCATGTTAACATTATAATTATATACACCTTTATTTATTTTATTCCATGGCTGGTTGTTAAGGGCTGCCCATGCCTAGCGCTGCTAATATTTACTGGTTGATGTAATCAAACGAAATAAATTGTTACGTTGTACTGTATAACTTAATTCCTCTCGTGAAGGAACATGTATGTTTAATATATGATTAGGTTGGTTGGTAAGTGCTTACAACTACTTTCCTTTTCATTATATTTTTTTATATCAGTTTGCATTAGTGTATAGCTGTGTTGAAATTATCGTTCCCGCACTTCGCAACGGAAATTTCTTCGCCTAACATAACATACAGTGCACGACGCTCACGCACTACGCTCACGCACTACGCATTTGTTGGTAAATGTATGTAACTATTTGCTTTTATAGTTGCTTTCTTTTAAATATGTTTGTCTATTGAATTAAATATGTGCTGTTTCGTATGTGCTTACAGTTCTGATGACATAAATTATATATATTCAAATAAGCCTATGTTCTCCCGTTTCCTCCGCCCCTTCATTTCGGCACTGCTCCATGCTCACCTCAATCACCCTCATCGGCTCTCAAGACCTCGCTGTTAAAGCGCCGCCCAATTCTCTGCACTTGTTTTCCTACTTTGCTGCCAGTATTATTGGAAGTACTCCAGCGGGACAGTATGCATGCACCAGCTGTGGCGTTTACTAGACAAGCATACGGGACGACGTGGATGTTCCTGTAAAACTACGCGGACTTTGATGAAATTTGCATGTACGAGCTGCTACGAAGTATGACTACTGTATCTTTCGACAAGTTATTAATTTACACCTTCAATTTGGTCTTCAGTTGACGCGGCGGTGTTCGTACTGCCACCCCCTCTTGTTGGCCATCGCGTTCCTGGCCGCTTGCCCCGATCTGCCGCTGGTAGAACCTTGGCAAGTCTCCCTCGCCGCCAGATCCTAGCAGAAGCGCGCGCGAGAAGTAATGAGGAGGTGACGTCACGTTATCGGGGTGTGATCGCGAGGGTTATCTTCGGCGACGATATTCCTTGTCTGGCGCGGGCGCCGCGACCCTCTCGCGCTGACGGGCCTTCCGCTCGGAATAGGCTACGGGATAGAGCCGCATGCAAACTGCGCAACATCCATAATCTGTATTCCAATACTGAACAGTTTTTATTATTAATGCCACTATCAGAAACAACGCGGATAGGATTTCAGGTTAGAATACTCTTTGTGTAAGTAAGGTTATTTCTACTCAGGTTAGGAACAAAACGAGATTTCTTATGGGAGAGTTTAGAATAGGGAAAATTTCCGCCGCAGGGTGCGCTGGTGTTCCAAACAGTTTGCTTTTAAGCTGGCGGTAAACTGAGAAATTCTGTATAGTTTTGCTTAAAAGTTAGTGCTTGGCTCTAATTGTGATATATATTTGCCCTAACCAAAATGTTAAGCATTAAATTTAATCCGTAACTATTATTCACGCCCTCCAATGGTATTTACAAGAGCAAACAGTAAAAAATACGACTGTGATTGGCATTGGGCGTTCATAGGCATGCTTAATTCAATGGGGAAATATAAAAAAATTATGTGAGAAAAAATTAAGCTTTTAATAAAAGTAACGTTTTACTCTTTTAATTTCGCTCAAGTAAACTGCACAGGAAAGACCTGAAAATAATATTATATGACCATTTCAGTAATATAATTTTCGATTCTAATTGACGACGGAATATTTAATAATATATTTATATATTTCGTTGTATTTCCATTCTAGTTCGAAGAACAAAGTTTATTCTTCAATTAAAGCTTAACACTAATAAAATTCAGAAGAATTTACATAACTACATTTATTTGATAAAAATTGCAATTGTCCTATTTACTTACATACAAAATGGGAAAATCCGGTGCAGATGCGACACCAGTGCTATCTGATGGCGAAAAATTGCAGTTTCCGAACTAAAAGGACTGAGCTTTCCTACCTGTGTTGAATAAACCTAAGTGCAAGCAAGTGCATTGAGATGTTTGTATACTTCCTCTAGCATAGTTTTAATTCAAGTAGGATGTATTCAAGCTATACTGCATTCACGGATACTTGCAACTTTTCTGAACCCCTGCTAAAGTTCTACTTCCAGTATATCCCTCCTCCTCGTGCAAACAAAGCATATCCTAGTCTAGAAAATCACACCAAACAGAAAACGCACTTCATTCATGCGCACTCATTGTAATAACACTTTGCAAAAGAACTATTTCTTACATCACAACTATTTCCTCACCGCTCTTATCCATATTAATTATAAATGAAATATACAGTATTTTAAATATAAAATATATTAAATGAAATCTCAGATTAATCAAAAATAGGATATTCTATTGCTAACACAAGTGTAAAACGCTTGTGATGCATAACATAATTAAGAAACAGTAAAATACGCCATATGTGGGGAGATTTGTCAAAGGTTTAAGTCAAAAGTGAGAAGAACCCGCGAATAGATTATAGTCAAAGCATGCATTTCATGTAAAGAGCGGGTCTGTTGAATTCAAATGTAAAGAAACACGTTCATCATTGTTGACAATGTGACTTGACAGTTTTACTGGCAATGTGCGAGTCAGTACTGGAGACATGTGCAGAAGAAGAAAAATCTGTTCCATCTTATCTTTCGTCTATGCTCGTGAGCGTCGCCCTTCCGTTCCGCAACCAATCACAGCCTCGCTTCGTCAACGTCGCCTTTCGCTGTTCTTTGCTTGTGTCTCTGCTGGCCTTCATAGTTTCTATTCTTGGAAAAGTATGCTGTCTATTCAAAAACAAAGATACGGAATGGAATCCGTAGGAAGCCTCAGATGTGTGTGTGTGTGTGTGTGTGTGTGTGTGTCCTTTTCGATATAAGTTAAGAGTAGTATCTCGTGCAAGCCGATGCCACCCTTCTCCCTCTATGCCTTCATCAATCTGCCGGGGTCCGCGGTGGGTGAGCGGTGTTAGCCTGCTCGCCTCTGACCTTTGGTCGGTGGGTTTTCTCTGGGATCTCCCGGTACCCCCGCCCTTGCATTCCGGCGCTGCTCCATACTCACCTCACTTATCCTCATCGGCTCTCAATACCTCTCTGTTAAGAGCCGCCCAAATCTCTTCACTCACTTTCTCAATCCGCCATATTTTCAACAGAATTTCATATACAGGTTATTACATTTGATGTAGTATATTTATTTTTATTACATATTACATATTGCCTTAAAAATAGCATTGTTTGCGTTCATACTTTATTTTAAATTTCATAAATATTATAAAAAAAAGGGTTTATGCGCTTGCAATATATTAAAAATAATATATTTCCTGAAATAGAATGTAATTTTTTAATGGGCTTTTCAACGTCCTCCGGTTTTATGCCTGACGGCTTACAAAGTAACTTATGATCTAACTTAAACTAACACCCATGCCTTACCTAGAATTCTAACCCAGAACCTCCCGCACCCCAGACCGCTGCGCACCAAAGGATTGCGCCACGTTAGGTCGGCAAACATAATGTAAGAAATGCTGCATTTGAACGGGGGGAAAATGGTAGAAATATTACGCTAACTTCAGTATGTAGGACTACATAATTTTCAGAAACCAATTAGTTTGTACATTGGTATTGTTTTAACCATAGTATTTACTTGAAAATTAAGTTGGGTATGAACCCGGACTAGGGTGCTTGGCACGGACCAACTTCCCATGTAGGTTCTGTGCCAAGTTCATCGATCGAAGTTCCCTTACTCAGTCTGCTCCTATTCTCCACTCCAGTGTTGTATGTCGCCTCGCGAGAAAAGGGACGATAAGGTCTTTGTACTTTGTGACTTGTTATCAATAAATATATATTAAAGATTGTTGACAGTAAGATGAGAACTTTTAAAATCAACCTTTGAGAAAAATCACTGCCCATAAACAGACACTGACATGTGCTAAGTCTTCGTATCGTTTGCCGGGAGATGGGCGTCCGATTACGATACCTTTCACCATTCGTTTGGACGGCTTGCTTGGCATTTCTGCCACACTCACCGTAAATAAATAGAGCGTCCAGATTTTCCTCATTCGTGAACTTCATTGCGTACGTACAGCCACACACCGCAATGCCACTTACCATAACAGGGGGACTGGTGCTGCGCTGCTATTAGGAAGCGGTCCCGCCAGGATGAGTCACGGCGAGTGTTACTTTGCTTACAGCTGTGAGTACAGGTCCACTGCCCCATGCTACTGGCCCACTTAACTTAAGCATATTTGCACATCATTTCTTGACGTTTCTGCGTTACTTTACATTACATATGATATATCGCTGAATTTCTCTTTGCACGTACTTTCAGATGCCGTTGAATTTAATGTATGTTTCGAGGGGAAATATCATATGTGGTTTAATTATTACTGGCCATACACGTGTTACGAATAGTCACTTTGCGGCAAATTACTTGCTCCCGTACGTAATATCATTGAGCGAAAACCACATTTCGTGATCCGCAACCGTTCCGGAAATTTTGGGTGTGTCCACGTTAGGTGGACCATCCTATATANTATATATATATATATATATATATAGGCTGTTGACGATTAAGTGAGCGCTTTTGAATGCCCTGCTTAAGATATACTTTTCTTCTCATTTGGTATCCTTCCACCACATGTACAATTTTAATTGCTATTTGACCGATCACTTTATTCATGTGTCAACCTGGTGAATACCATAAAAAAATTTAAGATCGCAAATGTGTTAATAATGCTATGCAAACGACTGTTACTACATGCATGAAACAAAAATCATTGACTTAAGTGGAAATAAATTTATATGTTATTACGCTGTCAGTACTCCATCTATTCTTTGAACTATTTTATTAATTCGCCGCCATCATAACTGGGAGCCGTGGACCTGTACTCACAGCTGTAAGCAAAGTAACACTCGCCTGACTCATCCTGGCGGGACGGCTTCCTAATAGCAGCGCAGCACCAGTCCCCGTAATCTGTTATGGTAAGTGGCATTGCGGTGTGTGGCTGTACGTACGCAATGAAGTTCACGAATGAGGAAAATCTGGACGCTCTATTTATTTACGGGGAATGTGGCAGAAATGCCAAGCAAGCCGTCCAAATGTATGCTGAAAGGTATCGTAATCGGACGCCCATCTCCCGGCAAACGATACGAAGACTTTGCACATGTCTCTTGTAACAAGGTGATTGTAATTCCATAACACGAGTGCGACGAAAGACTGCTACGGGCGAGATGCATCAACACGATGTGTTGGCACGTGTCGGTGCAAAACTCCACATGGGTACGCGAGAACTTTCCAGGTTCTGTAAGAAATGCCTGTAATTTTCTGAAGTACATGCTATTTACCGATGAAGCGACCTTCACAAACCACGGGCGCGTAAATTTACGAAATATGCACTACTGGGCGACGGAGAATCCGCGTTGCATCCGGCACGTGGAGTACCAACAACTGTGGAAAGTAAACGTGTGGTGTGGAATCGTTAGAGACTACGTCATAGGGCCATACTTCATTCAAGGAACAATGACCGGCTGTACGTACGCCCACTTTATCAGCGAGACCTTACCGGCACCTCTGTAAGACATACCACTCGACATACGTCGTGATATGTGGTTTCAGCATGATGGTTGTCCTGCGCATTTTGCTTTGGTGCCGTGGCAAGTATTAAACGAAACGTTTCCAAACCGGTGGTTAGGGCGTGGTGGTGTTGTAAGATGGTCAGCTCGCTCCCCCGACCTCACACCTCTCGATTTTTCTCTTGTGGGTAATACTGAAAGATAGGGTGTACAAATCGGTTCCTACGGCGCCAGAAGACACGCAGGAACTCATTGTGGCAGCTTGCAGAGGCATTACGCCAGAAACACTTCAGGCAGCTCGTCGCTCTCTGCATGTGCGTTTACAGATTTGTATTGCTGTCGATAGAAAACACATCGAGCACATGCTGTGAATAGATCTAATGCTCTTTTGTACTATGCATTCGGATGCGATTGCATTTATCCTTAGATTGGTTTGTTCTATTTTTGTTGTGCATCTGTACGTTCTCGTTAATCAGTACAATTAATGATTATGAATTAAATGTCCTGAATTACGTTGGTATCTGAATAAAATATAATGTATTGCTATCAGACTTGGACTCACATTGCCCGTCTTCCCTCCGCTGCGGTGCTCTCATTTGTCCAATATCGCATTACATGACCTTTGCTACATCAATGTAAGCTCTTGGCTGCTATAAGGAAGCTGTCCCGCCAGGATGAGTCACGGCGCGTGTTGCTTGCTTACAGCTGTGAGTACAGGTCCCCTGTACCATGCTACTGGCCCACTTAACTTAAGCATATTTGCACATCATTTCTTGACGTTTCTGCGTTACTTTCCATTACATATGCTATATCACTGAATTCCTCTTTTCACGTACTTTCAGATGCCGTTGAAATAAATGTATTTTTTCCAGGGGTAAAATCATATGAGGTTTAATTATTTCTGTCCATACACGTGTTACGAGTAGTCACTTTGCGGCAAATCACTTGCCCCAGTACGTATTTTCATTTAGCGAAAACGGAATTTCGTTATCTGCAACCATTCCGCAAATTTGGAGGGTGCCCACATTGGTCCACCTGTATAATCATGTATTTTGTAAATAAAATAAAAAAACCAAAAAATTTCAGGACATTTTGGGGGAGGGGGATAAGTCGCAATGGTGCAACTATCAGACTACTCGCCTACCACC
Organism: Clitarchus hookeri; assembly: GCA_002778355.1. Classification (NCBI taxonomy): domain Eukaryota; kingdom Metazoa; phylum Arthropoda; class Insecta; order Phasmatodea; family Phasmatidae; genus Clitarchus; species Clitarchus hookeri. Next base: position 627,974 of record NQII01000338.1, on the reverse strand, counting down.
AAGGCGAACCAGGTTCGATTCCCGGTGTCTACCTGGTATTTCGCATGATAGGAAACTTGGTGCACGTTGCCATTGGTCGACGAATTTTCTCGGGGCACTTCCATTTCCTCACCGACCAAAACCTCTGAAGCAAACAAGCTAACTAGGGACTGAATCAACGATAAAGGAGTATTCGTGTACATGCTGTTCACGGTAAAGTGAGCACTTCTCGATGCAGTCTCGTCAGATACGATAACCAAAAAACTCACTTCATTGTGGCCTCGGACCTTTGGTTTTGAGTAAGATGAAATGTATACGCTGTGTTTATCACTCACATGACAGTGTTTACATTAACAAGTGACGTAGGTGTACACATTGGTCGAAAGAAAAAAGTAACCAGGGCTTCAGAAGTGCTCACTTAACTGTGAACGGCCTAAAAGCAGTTGAATAAGCTAGGACGCTGTACAGTTACTACTTTGCCAGTGAGTCGGCGAGGAGGGGGGGTAACAATGCTCTGACTCTAGCTGGGAGTTTCTTGGAGTTGTATAGCGTGATTCGGAGACTGCGGTTGTAAATAGAAACTTGAATAATATTTACCCGTCTTATGAGTGCATAGTGTGTCAGGCGGAGCGGTGATCCGTTACTTCTCGTGTGCAGGAACTGGCGTCGCGCCACGTGGTGTGTTCGCGCGAGCGGCGACGAGCGATAAGGTCGGCCTTCGCACGTATTTCAAACACGTCCTCGCCTCCGCAACTATCAGGAATAGTTAGCGAGCAGCGGCGAAGGTGAGGTCTGGCCGCCCGTCTTTCTTCCAGCTCAATGTCCGTAGTTATTATTATTTTTTGTCCTAGTGGTTGTTTTAGTGCAGTCCTACATTGTCTTCGTAAAGTGTGCACTGGGTTCGGGGCATAGAATGGTCATTCGAGGAAAGCAGCATTTCACCCAGGAAGTTTGCTAGCCTATCCAGTTGACCCGGAACCCTCCTACTTTATATTGGCTAGGACTAGCATCGGAGTTCCTGATATACTCGATCCATCCACAGTAACCTACTAAAGGTGGAGTTCAAGGCAAGGTATGCCGTAGAATTTCTTATGTAACTCCATATAGAAGTATTTTTATGGCCTAAACATTTATGTGCGTTCACCATATGAGATTTTACTGCGGGTTTTCTTTGTTACTCACCGAGGTCCCGGTTCACACCGTTGGGCTAATGGAAGGGCGGCTTTCATGCCAAACAGATCTAAATTTGCATTACAAAAAAAAACATTCATCCACAATTTACTCGGAATTCAGTGCGGTGCCTCATGGTCAAAAAGTTAACGCTTTAGCGTCCTCAACGTCGGGATTCGCTTAGTGGCTTAACGTGGGTTTACAATAGAACCATTAAGCGTTAAATTATGCGTTATGACATGTACAGATGAAAAGAAAGTGTGTTATCTTACGTATTGGTTTCCGACGTAACTTAGCCGGTTGTGTGCGTTGTTGGAATTTCCTTAAGCGTTACAATAAATATTATTATTTTATATGTGAAGTGAAACTTGTTAGGCAGCGACCTATCAGAACAGAGCAGTCGGTGTTAAGTCTAGGAAATATTAAAAAGGCGTGTGTTTACACATGTTTACGATTATATTTGTGCACAGAAGTATGCTTCTGATAGAAAATGTCGGCAATGAAGTATGATCTGCTTAAATATGGTTGTGTTAATTCGAGGTTGGGTAAGGAACCAAAGTACACAGAACAGGCTTGTCACGAGTTTTTATTGGCTGGAATTAAGAATTGTCAGGTGAATTGTGAATCGTAAACCCAGAAAACGTAGTTCCGTGTGTGAAAACCGCGGCAACTACATAATTCTTAAGGCACCCGCCTACCTATAGCCGTTTTCCACGTATGTGACCGAGAAGCGCGAGAGCGATAAGGGCGACACTGCCACTCGCATCAAGTGCCCCATCGCCGCTAAGCGCAAGGCTCTGAACTGGCGTGCAGTGTTCTAGTCGCACTGCATGTGCCAATGGGACTTTTAGCGATGACCCTATTATTTTATGAATGGGAAGTCTGTAGGAAGGTTCGATGCAGGGTTCTCGAGTAGTTTTGTGTGCATCTGATGCGTATGTTTTGAATTACAGCGTTTTCAATAAGCAGTTTACAGCCATTTTTGGAATACTCAAAATGGTGGTTGTAACGTGCGTGACGTGAAAGCACTCAACAGCCCTCGTATGAAGTGTGTGTTCTTTCCGCAGATGAGCATATTGGACGCACGTTTACTAGTTTCGTTTAGAGACGTGTATTTCAAACGCACTGCAACGCAGTTCAAGCGCCAGGTAGACGGGCGCCTTAAATTGCAGTGAGCGGTGTAATGGACATTCACTCTCTCTTTCAAATACATGCTTTCTGTCGTTAATGCTGTCCTTGTTCCTGCGTGAACTGTTGCCTGATAAGTTATATTTTTGCAGCCTCAAAAAAAAATGCCATTTTCGTTGCGTGTGCGTCATACAATTGCAATGTTAGGGTTTCTCACAGGTTTCAGTTTCAACGGAGCCGCTTAGATTTGCGTCGCAGGATTGGATTCTCTTAAGAGTTGTCAGGGAGATAAACAGATCAAATTCTCTTAATCAGGCTATTTCCTTCGCCGCCCATTTGTTACTCAGCCTGCCAATTACGTCGCGAAACTGAAGTAAACTGGCAAAAGTTCGCGCCGTTCACACTGTACTGCAATCTAAGAGTGGGACGCTCTATAACACGCGACTCTTGTGTATATCACGTGGACAGACGTGTCGCTGTATTGGTTGAGGTTTGGCCACCGTAGTCCATCCACGGTTGCGTCCAACTTTCCTGAAGTCCTAATAAAGGTATACTTTCAAGATATTCCTCCGCCTCGTGCAAACGAAGCTTAGTCAAGTAAAGGTTAATTCTACTCGGGTTGGGAAGCTCAATGTTTTAAGTTCGGCAACTAAAATTTTTTCCCCACTAGGTAAGTGCTAGTGTCGCATGTGTACTGAATTTTCTGTATTGTGTATGTTAAAAAACAAATTAATTGCAATAAACATATTTCAAATAAGTACGTAACTATGTAAAATCTTTCTCTTGAATTATTCACGTAGCTTATAATTTTAATTATAAGTAACCTCTTTGGAACACTGCGCACTTAACGGCGGAAATTTTCTCTATGACAAACACTTGTTTTGTTCCTAACCTGAGTAGAATTAACCTGAACCAAGTCTAGAAAATTACACCAAATGGACAGCGCACCGCATTCGTGCGCACTTAGTGTAATAATGTTTTGCATTAGAACTATTTATTACTAGATATTACCAACAAATTTATTTTTTCGCTGTTTTATTCATATTAGTTATAAATTAAATATAACTTATAAATAAAATATCAATAAAATTTTAATCTAACCAAAAGTAATGTAGTATTAATACACAAGTACCAACAAAACGCTTGTGATATGTGGCATATTTAAGAAACAACCAGACATCATACATGGGGTGATTTTTCAAACGTTTGATTCTGAAAGTGTGAAGAAGCCGCGAATAATTACCGTCGGTATTCGTTCGCGGTACCCGCACTCCTCATAGCATCTTCTGAGGTCGTAAACAGGTGGAAAAAAAATAATGACATGTTAAATGTATTGGTTCTGTGACATGAACCTATAGCGCCACTCGTCATTTGGACGCCGCCACATTTTCTGAACACAACGCTAACTTTAGTCAGCCTAGATATCAGACACTGAAAAATAATGGCGATGGTGTGTCTGTGTAGATGTGTGTGTGTGTCCCATAAACTTTTGAACCGTTGGACCTTATTTTACTGAACTCTGTACACTCTGGGTACGTGTTACGGAAACTCTACTGTTACACTTTTCGACCATGCCGAACGCTTATTTTCAGAATTACAGTCATTTTAAATTTTAGAATGCTGTTACATCTCTTGGGTATTTTTCAAACGGCTTCCTCAAAATAGGTTGTACGATAAATGCTGTGGCAACTCATAATAAAAATGTATGATTTTAGTATATCAATCACTTTCAAAATGGCGGCGTTATAAATATTTGAGGTTATAATGCCATATCTACTGAAACACAAATATATTTGTACCAAACTTAGTATGACGTATTTCCTTGTAGTGAGTATTAACTAGGCTAAGTCACAGCCTTCTTTTTTTGCCTGCGAATTTATAAAATAGCGCGACTTGAAAACTTAACATCTTATATACTTGGAACCACTCAACGATTGCCGCCAGATGCGGTACAAGAATAGTGCTGTGGTAGGCCACCATAAACATATATTATTTTAGTAGATCAGGCACGTTCTTTCAAAACAACGGTGATATAAATATGTTACGCTAACTGTAACTGCAAAATCATTAAATTCGCTAAATAACTCTCTCTTTTGTCCGTTATTTTGTGATATATCGCTCCAATTAAAAATAAATATTCTACGTTGTTTTTTTTTTACTCAACCTATTGCCGACAAATTTGGCAAACAAATAGTGCAGTGGCAGGCCGCCATAGCAATATACCTATATCACTTAAGTCAATGAAGCTCTTACATTGAAAATGGTTTCCATATAAACATTTTATCTTAGTACGTCAACCGATTTGATTTTTGTCAACACACATTTGTACGCTGGCAGCGCCCAGGTGACAATTTAATTTATAGTGTCTGCCATTTTGCAAGACAGCGCCAGTATTAAGATCGCCAATGGCGTATTTCGGAGAGAACTGATATAAATACCAACAAATTGCATACTATTATACAGTATTATAGGATTTCTTTACTCGCCCTCGGCCCCCGATGTTTTCTCGTAGTCTGAGTATCAAACAATTTGTCGTAACGTAATGAAATGTGTATGAGAAGCATGGCGATGTCACAGCAAGTGTTTGGAAGCGGTCGCCACCAACGTCAACGAACGCCTGCATACGTCTCTTGACGTCACGGGAGGCAGCCACCAATGTCAACGAACGCCTGCATACGTCTCTTGACGTCACGGGAGGTAGCTACCAACGTCAACGAACGCCTGCATACGTCTCTTGACGTCACGGGAGGTAGCCACCAACACGTGAGGAGTCTCGGCGTCAGTTCCCCGCTGAATGCTGTCTTGCAGTTCCATGATAATCCGTGGCTTGTCGCCGTGCACTTTCCCTTCCAACGCGCACAGTGGGAAGGAATCCTGCGGGATGAGGTCAGGCGATCTGCGTGGCCAAAGTCCTTTCGGAATGACACGATCTTCAAAGAAGGAGCGCGATTTCTCAGATGCTAGCGTTGGGAGTGTGGGGAGTGGCGCCGTGGTGACATCCCGCTGAAAGCAGCCGGCACGGAGTTCCGCGCATTCAACTGGAACACAAACTCTTGGAAGATACCCACGTAGATGTCGGTATCCACCGTTGTGTTGAAAAAGATGGCACATAATGCGGTGCCTTGATGGAACACCAATTTTCTCATCATGGAGAGGTGTTTCATGCACAGTGTGACGATCCTTCGTTGAAGTTGAGTTGAGAGATTTGGATGGCTCTTAACAACGAGCCGATGAGGTAAGAATGGAGCAACGCCGGAATGCAAGGGCGGGGAAACGGGAGATCCCCGAGGAAATCCGTAGACCAGTGGCATCGTCCGGCACGATTCCCACGTGCGAAAATCCGGGAGTGACCCGGCCGGGGATTGAAATCGGTTCGCCTTGGTGGGAGGCGAGCAGTCTAACCGCTCAGCCACCGCGACCCCATGGTCCTTCGCAGCCCAAAGCCGAGTATTATGGGAATTAACGACCCCACCGAGATGGAACCACGCTTTGTCGGAGAACCACGTGTAGTGAAGGATTCCCGGATGTGTATTGACAAGACAACTTGCTGGAACCAATAACAGTACACTCTCTTCGCTTTTCCGAGACGTTGCAATTGTTGCACAGCTACCAAAAAATTATTTTTGTAGACTTACGTCATACGCGTCTTGACCGATTACTATCAAATTTGGTACGAAATGCCTTGTGCTAGCCATTTTTTAACGCGCATTGTCCTGCTGTCTGATCTTTTAAGAAGTTCACTTAAATTGCTTACATGTATGTGAAAGGGAAAGTAGGATAATTCGTTATATCGGTAATATCTTGCTTTTCCTGCTGTTGCCGTAAACCCATCTGGCGGTTTTTTTTTTTAAATATGTTGTAATATGGTTATCAAAAGGACATACAGCTACTGTATTTATGTTATTTGAATGCATTATTTATTTACACCATTTAAATCAAATAATGTTACCACTTAATTGTTTAACTATCAACTCGTTTCTGTGAGCGCAAATGAAAGGCCAGATAATTTCCGGCAGCGGTTTAGATAATCCACCCGAGAGCAGAATGTCTTACCTCACCTTCGACCCACCAGGTGTGCAAGACCCACCGTAACGCTAAGGAACTGGCGACTCGTGATACGCCAAGACGTACCAACTGTTGGCTTGGCCGTACTTTACGTAGCACTCCAGAGTGCCTCTGAGGCTCTTTACTCTCTGCCGGGCTTCTAAACAGAAGCGCTTGTTCAGATTTGTGGGCTAGAGCTATAGCCGGCATTTCAGTTATAGTATATATTCACAGTTTCTTCCGACTTTTCTGAAGCCCTTCTAAAGTTCTACTTTCACGATATTCCTCCGCCTTATTTTAACAAAGCGTAGCTGAGTCTAGAAAATTACACCAAAGGGACAACGCACCGCATTCGTGCGGATCCTGTGTAATAATGTTTGCATAATAACTATTTCTTACTAGGCATTACCAACACGCATATTTTCTCACCATTTTATTCATATTAATTATAAATGAAATATTATAATTTATAGATAAACATAAGTAAAAGATTAATTTAACCAAAAATTAGATACTTTAATGTTAACAGAAGTATAAAACGCTTGTGATAAATGACATAATTAGTAAACAACCAAACACGTCATACGTGTTTTTTAATTTTTTTAAAGGTTTGATTCAAAAAGTGTGAAGAAACTGTGAAAAGACTATAGTTCCGAAACACCGCCGATTAGAATGAGTGTGGCATCACGGTGGGGAAGGAGGGGGTGGGAAGTAAAGTAACTGGTGGCACGTTCCACTAGCTTTTTATACGATCACGTCATATAATGTATTCACGGTAACTTCAAGATTTTCTGAAACCCTGCTAAATATCTACTTTCAGGGAGCCGATTATGTATCCTTCCGCAGTATGTAAACAAAACATTGCCATGTGACACCTGTCAAACGTTTTGTAAACAGTGCCATGTGGGAACTGTCAAATATTTTGTAAACAAACAGTGCCTTGTGGGAACTGTCAAATATTTTATTAACAGTGTCCATGTGGGAACTACCAAAATTTATTTTTGAAGAGAAACAATGCCATGTAATCTCAACTGTCATATACTTTAATAAAATTCTCTAAATGTCTAAAAAATGCTAATCAATTTAGCGAAATGTTGTAATGCATACAAAAAGGGAGATTGAAGTATATATCGGAACTGTTAATTATATAATTTAATTAAAGTTTACTTATTATATTAAGATTTATTTACATATTTGCTGTAAGGAAAAAGTTAAATTTTACATAATAAACTTTTGGAAGTAGCACTCAGGTTAAAGATTTCACTGTGATAAATGGTACCGTATTTTATCGCATATAAGTGGCACATTTTATTAAAAAAAAAATTTATTGAAAACTTGGGGTGCGACTTATAAGTGAGAAAAATTCCTCCAGCCCCGCACTAACGTTTCATTTACTACGAATTCACGGCCCGCGGCTCGATTTCCAAACTCTTCAGCGAACAAAATCACTTTCATTTTGAAACCTGCGGTGTAGGTACATCTCTGTTCCATCAAGAACTGTCGCGCTTCTTCACTGCAACATAAAAACAACACTATGCGGCGGAAAGACGAGTCACGGCTAACATTTGGCACTGAAGAACCAACGCTAATGTGCTGCCATCTCTTGGTCTCCACAAAAAGCTTTCGAAAATAATCGATTATCAGTTGGCGGCGACCAAAATTCGATTCCTTTGCATTCTTTGCGAAGGGAATAACGTAACGGAAATATTCAAATGCCTTTCTATATTTTGCACGTTTATTTGATAAACTGCAGAAATAACAACGCTAATACTAAAATTACATCTTAACCTAGAATTATCTTGTAAGTAGAAAGAATGTGTTACGTTAGTTTTATAACCACAATTCAGCGTCTCCAATATGGCGTGGTTATACTTCTGAAAAAAACGTGCCCAAACGAACAAGATGGAGTGTACGAGTCCGCTGGACAACAACTGAAATTTATTTAATTTCAATTAATAACGGTGAAATCTTTACCCATGAGTGCTACGTAAAAATGTAAATATATAGTTTAGCAATATTAACTTTACAATTACGGCATTAAATTTATACATATTAATATTTAACCTACGAACTATTTCTTTTCAGCTATAACCAACATGTCCCTTCAAAATCCGTTGTTAATTCTTACGGACTTTTAACAAATTATTAAAATTTATTGAAAAAATATACTTAAAACTTAAAACAACCAATTTATATAGTGCTTCAGTGCTAAAATCAAGACAAAACCTTTTTCCATATACCATTTTTTTATAACCAATTGAACATGTAACTCCTAGGGTGATTTTTCAAAGGTTCTTTTCAAAAGTATCGAAGATACCGTGAATGGATTATAGCCTATATTTTCCCAGAGAAATCTACATTTTAAAATACTTCAACGAGTCAGCTGCACTTAAAATATGGGGACCTCATTTTAAGATACATGCTTAGTGACGTTAGATAAAACTGACTTTCAACACTGCTACGGCACATTAGTGTCGCGGGTTGGCTTTGCTTTGTTATAAATGTACTTTTGGCACTGAAATCTTAAAGTGACGTGGTATATAAATTGGCGTTGAAAAAAGTTTATTGCATTTTACAGGGATTTAAATGCTGGCGTGAGAGAAAACTCATACGAAACACAGTAATATTATTTATTAACAATAGATTAACACGTGTGATAAGTTCCTGCACAATGCAGCTTGAGACGATATGTTTTCGTTTCGGGTCCAAGAGCTCCAATTTCCTATAAAAAGTACGTATCGTTACACATTTTCGCCTGCCCGTTATTAAATTCAGTTGTGGGCGTTTTTTCCTACCTTAGGCGAATAGTTCGGAACAGTTCTGGGAGACCGCGATGTATGCTGCTTCGTCTACGGTGAAAAATAGTAGCAATCCAACTATCGAAAACGCCCGTACTTTCAGCCCGGCCATACGAAAGACTGATGTGTCACACTACTATTGGCTACGCTTTGGTGATGTCAGCGGTGTTGCCAAAATTTCCAGGTTGAAGAGAGAAAATGCTCACGACTGAAAATAAAAGACTGTCGCCGTGTAGTTCTGGGAACCCTCTATTTCAGAATGAATTTTTCCTACTGGTAAAAATTAAATGTACCGAATTAAATGCTGAATGTCACCGTTGCCAAATCTATTAAATGTGAATTAGAAACGGGGGGTGAGGAAAGGGTTTTTAAATAAATAGGCATGCATTCTTGGAGCTGGTGTGCTTGTGGTTCTCAGACTCTGTAAGTGTTCACAATGGAGATAAGTGTTTTAATATTTGGGGTCTTGTAAAAATAGTTATAAATGTAGAAGAAAGGCAGAAAATGTTTAAGTTTTAGGCTTCGGGCGGAATGTTTTTAAATGTTTTTAAATTGAAGTTTCGTAAAAAGGAAATATAACTCTAAGCATGTAATTTTTGGGGATGATACGAAGTATATATATACCGAAGTAATGTAATGCTGTGAGATCGTAGAAATCATTATAAATATTTTTTGCATGAATTTTGTTAACTTTTAGCAGAATATTTTATTTAAATGTGTTTTTTTTTCGTAAAATATTATGAAATATTGTATTAAAACATTTGGTATAAAAGTAGTTGTATAAAAAGATTCAAGAAAAGGCTTTCAAGTTTTGTAATAATTATTTTTTTTTTTTTCCCCATAAAATGTTTCCAGTCGCAACAACGCAAATAATAAAGTTTGGAAGGTTTGAGAGAACATGTCATGGCATCTTTGTGAGACGACATGATGCAGACCAACATAAAATGATCACCTTTCTGCCTTATGCTGATAGCGTTTCTTCGACGGTGTTAACCAAGTCACCAGCCCCCAGGAGGTAGAGGGCGTGTCAAGCTGAAAGAATAATATTGTAAATGAGTTTAAAGAAATGGTGGTTTCAGTTAAAATGTATATAATAGTATTCTGCAGGATTGACGTTGCAACTTACAAAATGTTTTCCAGTCGGGGGTAACTTATATAAAAATGTTAGCTGCATTAAACACGTTAAATTACCTCTCAACGTTTACACATAATTCTCTACAAAACGCCACTTTAAAAGGTCAACACACTAGCATTTACGAGGGTCTTGCGTTAAGGCCCCCGTCTACCTGGAACTTTTTCCCACGTTTAGGCCGAGAAGCGCGGGAGCGATAAGGGCGACACTGCCACGCGCATCAAGTACGCCATCGCCGCTAAGCGCAAGGCTCTGAACTGGCGTGCAGTGTTCTCGTCGTGCTGCGTGTACCTATGGGACTTTCAGCGGTGACCATATTATTTTATTAGTGGGAAGTCTTTAGGAAGGTTCAGTGCAGGCCCCTATAGTAGTTTTGTATGTATCTGATGCGTGCATTTTGAGCTACAGCGCCTTGGAAAGGCCGTTTTTAGCGGTTTTGGAGTACTCTGAATTGATGTTTCTAACGTACGTGATATTTTGAAAGTACTTAACAGCTCTCGTCTGAAGTGTGTGTTCTTTTCGTAGATCAGCACGTTGGACGTACGCTTAATAGTTTCGTTGAAAAACGTGTATTTGGAATACTCTGCAACGCAGTTCAAGCGCCAGGTAGACGGGCGCCTTAAATACGGGTACGTTATCGCATACGGTGATAAAGAGGTAGTAACGATATACACACAGATACGCTGGCTGAATGAGTCACGGAGCGTGTGTCAAACCTTCAGGTGTGTTAAGTTTTTTTTTTTTGCGTCATAACAAACCAGATGTGTCAGCCTTGTCAACAATCTCAAGCTAAATATGTACACGTTCACGCCCAGGTTCGCTCGAAAGGTTTATGGAACCACTTTTATACGCCTTCTTAACCCATTCACACGAGAAGGGATTCCGCACTGCGCGTTTGAATCACGCAAGATCCCGGGTCCGAATGTGTGTTATGAGCATGTCTTCTACGTAAAGTTAAGTTGTTACACACTCAGCAGTGTGAAAAATGCAATACTATGAAGGAAGCATGCACATTAAATTAATCTCACAGGAAATGGAAGGAAGGATATTGTATGCAAATGATTAAGAACTGGCGTGCACAAGTGTATAAATTGATGACTGTTGAGGATCCGGACATGTATAGTTGTTCATTGTCAGTGAGGTGTAAACGTTCGTGTTGGCGTAAGTATGCCACATCTACGTGAAATGGCACCTTTTACTGTATGCACGTTACACAGTTTGAAACGGGCCAAACGACCGGCTTATGCGAAGGAGAAGGATAATATTCGTACCGTGAAATTGCTGCTCATACGGGGCGTGATGCCACGGCAGTGATGCGGGTATGGAAGCATTATACTGAAGAGTTCAAAACCCCGGAACGGGAAACGAAATGCGACGACACCGCAAATAACGACATCCCATCCGTATGGCACTGATGGACCGTTCAGCTTAGTCTTGAACATCATAGTTCATTCTCGGTTACATTCAACTTTTCTGAAGCCCTGCTAAAGTTCTACTTCCAGGATATTACTCCGCCTCCTGCAAACAAAGCTTAACCGAGTCTATAAATTTAAACCAAAGGGACAGCTCACCGCATTCGTGCGCATTCAGTTAAGTAATATTTTTCATAAGAACTATATCTTACTAGGCATTACCAACACACATATTTTCGCCCTGTTTTAATTCAAATTAATTAAAAATGAAATACTACAATTTATTATTAAATATAAGTAAAAGTTCAATTGAAACAAAAATAAGGTACTTTAATGTTAACAAGGGGATAAAACGCTTGCGATACATGAGCTATTTAGGAAACAAGTAAGCACATCATACACAGTGATTTTTCATAGTTTTGTTTAAAAAAAGTGTGAAGAAATCGCGAATAGACTATACCACTTCTTCCCTGGCCTGCACGTTCGCCTGATATGTCACTTATTGAAGATGTTCGGGATATGATCACTGGGCAACTAGCTTCTCATTCCCACCCAGCAGCCAATATTGATAAACTGGACTCGGGTATAAGCAGCCTGGTAGCCCATTGTTTAAGTGTTAAATGAGACAGTATTAATTTTTAGTTTTAAAATTTATTCTTATATTGCAAAGCGCCCTTCGGTGCAACACTGTTTTTGTTAGCTCTATGTTGAATATCTTTCTTTTGTATTGTAACATGAAGTAACCTTCGGTTAGTCTTTTGTCTTTTTCCAGTATAGCATGTTTTGCTTTTTCCTTCTGGATTAAATTTAATAGTTAAATAATATATAAGTGTTTGTATTAATAGTCAATAGGTTATGGGCCTAGCACCGCCTTCGGAGTGCGTTTATTTTGTTTAGTGGCTATTTTGCGCGGTATTGTTATCAGTAATAAAAAAGATCTTGTGAGTAGTTGTTGCCATAAACCAAGTCACAAAACACATTAAACTATTAGCTGTCACACTGGGCTATTTGGAAGAGGAAGATCCGAGATTTACTAGATTACCGTCAAGGCGCATTAGATATTGTAGACAGGAAGTTGAAGAAACCAGACGAGTCTGTAGTTAAAAAAAGATAAGGTATGCTATGTACGAAAGGGATGTGGCGTTCTATCGAAAGGCATACAGTATTTTCAAGTCAACAATAGCTAGTACTGTTACTGACTCTGTATATCAAAAGATAATGTAAAAAGGATCAGCAAGTGATACGTGGGAAGCTTTGAAGAATCCTGCCTCACAAAACCAGCTTTTTAAGGTATGTACAGAGTTTTTTGCTTTTACCTGGAACGCAGAAGAAGATGTTTGAACCCATATTGCCAAACTAAAAGTCTGTTAAATGATTTGAATAATGGTCTAAAAGAGAAGAATGAGAACCCGTTACCTGGTTTGTTGTTGATGTGTAAGATATTATTTGTTCTTCCAAGTGGTTTTGAAAATTTTAAAGCGAGTTGGATATTACTGTCGAAAGATTCGTCAAAGCCCTTTGATGAGCTAAGTATACAGCTCTGTATGTTTGAAAGAAAGATGAGAAAATCGAATGATTGTAGTAGTACCTCTGAAGCTCTTATCGTAAAGGATTATAAGAAGAAGAGTAATGTTAAGCCAAAAAATCCAGCTAAGAAGGACGACGTTTGTAATTACTGTGGAAAAAAACTGTCACTGGGTTCTAACTTGTCGAAAATGGACCTCAAATGGAAGACCAAAAAATAAAGATGAGTCAAAAGGTGCCGCAAGCAATTCTGTCGAACATGTAGTTGGTTTAGTGTCAATATGCAGTGAGGTATTTAGTGCTACTTTGAAGAGTAAGTCTAATGATTGGTGGATTAATAATGGTGCTACTGAGCATATAACAATCTGTTCTGAGTGATTTATCGATTTTAAGGAGTTTCAAAATGTGCATACTGTCATTGAAGCTGGAAAAGGAGCCTCTAGAAGCGATAGGATCGGGTAAAATTAAAGTCTCATCGATAGTGAATGGGAAAAGGAAGAACAGTGTACTGAATAATGTCTGGTATGTACCCAAGATTTCTAGAAATTTATTCTCTGTACTAGCAGCGCATGATTTAAATCCTGAGAGTATTTTTGAATCAGTTACAGAATGTAGTTTCAAGGTTGTCGTGTAACGCCTTTTGAGTAGAAGCATCGCTGACCCTCTTCGCAAGCGCCTCTCAGTCGACACGTGTCACGAGGCAGGTGGCGGAGCGTAGTTACACGTGTCCTGCGGCTTAGGCCTTCCCCCTTCACCCACCCACCTCCCTACGCCTGTAGCAGGCCCGTGAGATCTGTTGATCGCAGAGGTTTCACGAGATATAGAAACGCAGTTCGCCTAAATTCAGAAAACACGCACAACGGAAGAAACAACTGACGAGCTGGATAATGGTGCCGAGAACACCCCCCTCCCCCCTTAGCTAGGAGCAAAGTGCCACCCCCAACCTTCAGGAACCAGGGCACGGTTTTTGAAAGGCATTGTTCTGCGTTGCCTTCCACCTCACCCCCTCCCCTAATAATAGAGACGCATGCCGACACTTAAGGGAGGGGCTGGCGTGCATATAAACCCCTTTACGAGAGAAGTGGGGTACAGTTGATTATTACCGCCCAGAGTAGTCAGTCAGTTGAAGATCGCCGAGCAGAGAGTTAGNGGGGGGGGGGGGAGGTTCGGACCCCTGGCCACGTCAGTACGTCAGTAGAACAGCAACCACAGTGAGACGACACCTAGTGCGGGCCTGTTTCCAAGGCCGCCCTACGCCGTCGGAACTCATCCCCCACTGACATCATACCAGCACCAACAGCCGAGCAAGCTAAGTATCGAGTCACTGCCCCGAGACGCCCCAGTTAATACGAGTAGCCACATTAGCGTTCCACACCTCTCAAGTGCTGCTGTATTTTATTTGTGTTAAATTCGAGACAATATATTCGTCCTTAAAAATGAAACAGCACCCGACTACAGTATTGCAAACCCCTTAACCTTCAGGCATCATATAGTCTGTGCCTGGAGGCATTAACTACGACACTATAAGCCACCATGTCTTCCACAGTGGCGTAGCGTCAAGTTAAGTTGGCTTCTCCAACGTGGGGCCTAGATAAGCCTGCAGTATACCTCAAGTTAAATTGGCGACCAACTGTGGGACCCAGCAGTAGCATCAGTATAACAGTACATAGCATCAAGTTTAAGGGTAATATCGTGATGAAATGCATTCGAGAACAGGGAGGAACTCTGCGTAAGACAAATATAGAAGCAATAATTCCCCAACAGCCAACTGAAGTAAATGCTGTGACTTAGAATGAATCGCTATTAAGATTTTATCACGAAAGGTGGGATGTCATCAAGATAAGCGACACGTTGAACAGAAACTTTAACAAGAGTTGGAAGTGAAAATCAAACTCGAGAGAAAAATCTGTGAGCCTTATGTTAATAGAAAAGCACATCGTCTACCATTTGGTATGAATGTGAAAACTTCAAGTCCAGGTGAATTAATCTCGACTGATATTATTGATCCTTTTGAAGAATTATTTTCAAAGAAACGTTATTTAGTAGTAATTAAAGTTAGCTATACAAAATTTCGATACAGCTATGTTGCAGCAATAAAGTCAGAAGCAAGTGTGTCTGGTGCAGATGTTAATTCATGCGAGGCAACAGGGAGCTGTCGACTACGGGACACGACAAGATGCAGCCACATGTCCTGACGATCAGTGGGTGAGTGTCTACTCGCGAAGGCGTGAGGCCCCGGCTCCTTTCTCCAACCCCTCCTTATTCATGCTAAGCAACAAGGTCATTCAGTTAAAGTGATATTGAGCGACAATGGTGGAGAATACGATAATGATGAAGTTCGTAAGATTCCTCAACAGCATGGAGTAACTCAAAGGTTAAAAGCACCTTACACACTGCAACAGAATGGGTTAAGTGAACGGGAAAATCGCACCATAGTAGAGATGGCTAGAACATTGTATTCTAACTCAGAAGTAACTTTTCCTGCAGCCATTTTGGAGAACCGAAGGGAAATGCATAAGAAGGCAACTAAAGGATTGATAGTTGGCTATGATGGTGATGAGCGCTACCGTATATATGTTAAAGAGATCAGACAAGTGTATCCATCTAGAGATGTCGTTTTTCAATAGAAACTTTAACAATGTGTTGAGAAAGTGGAAGTTCCTTCACCCGAAAGAAAACCTGTAGCGACAGAAACTGATAAAGGAGTAAATGAACATGTAGAAAATAAGGTTGCAGTGACAAAAACTGGTAAAGGTATAGAAGACAACATTGAAGTAGATGAGGGTGTGAAGGAATCACCAAGATATAAACTACATGATCGATTGAAGTTGCAAGCGCCGGGTTATTTAGAAGACTTTGTGACACCAGTTAATGCTGCTGAACTAGTAGAATGCTATGATGATAGATACCCCAAATACTTATTATGAAGTTATCTCAAGTAGAAAAGCAGCAGATCGGATAAATGCCATGGTAAATGAGATGGCATCTTTAAATGAAAATAATGTGTGGAAGTCAGTTAAAATACCAAAAGGAACAAGGGATATTCCGTGTAGATGGGTTTTTTGTAAGAAATTAAATCCTGATGGTGGTATTGAGAGGTTCAAAGCCAGACTAGTGGCGAAAGGTTTTGGTCAACAGAAAGGAGTTGACTATAATCAAACTTTTAGCCCTGTAGTGAAGCTTACCACAATACATTCAATTATCAGTATCGCTGTTAAAGGGGAGGTTGCTTTCTCATTTTGATATATCAACAACTTTCCAATATGGTGAATTAGAAGAAACAATTTATATGCAATAGCCAGATGGGTCTAATCATGTCTGTAAGCTCAATAGCAGTCTGTATGGGCCTAAGCAGGATCTAAGGTGTTGGAATTGTCGTTTTGGAAAATATTTGAAGTCACAGGAATTTCAAGTTAGTACAGCAAATCCATGTATCTTCATAAAGGAAGATAACGGGAAGAGACTTGTGTTAGTTGTATATGTTGACGATGGTCTTCTAGCAGCAGATGACCCAAAAGATCTTAATGATTTTCTCCATAGTTTGGAAAATGAGTTCAAAGTTGTTTGGAAGAAGGCAACATATTATCTAGGGCTGGAGATAGAACAAAGTGACACGGGTATCAAGATTGGCCAGAAAACCTATGCCAAAAGACTACTAGAACGTTTCAGTTTTGCCAACTGTAGACCGGCATCCACTCTAATTCTAAAGAATTCAGGAATTTAGGATTCAGGGAAATTTAAAGAACACCCTTTTCAATATCGCAGTGCAGTAGGAGCCCTTATGTATTTTATGTTGGGATCCAGACCAGATCTTGCTTACAGTATTGGTTTTCTATCAAGATCATTAGAGAATCCATCGGAAGAAAATTTCACTCAAGTCAAAAGAGTATTTCGTTATATTTCCGGGACTCTTGACCTTAGAATTCACTATTGTCGTGAAACTCCAAAAAGAAAACTTGATTGTTATAGTGATGCCGACTTCGGAGGATGCCCGAGTACAGGCAGATCGACTTCGGTAGTTCTCATAAAGTATGCAGGTGCAGTCGTTTCTTGGATGAGTCAACGTCCAACCATGGTTGCAACCTCGACCACAGAAGCTGAGCTAGTTGCGACCTCGGAGTGTGCAAAGGAATGCAACTGGCTGGTGGTCTTATTTCAAGAAATTATAAAAGATGTTGACATTCCAGTGTTACAAGTTGATAATGCTGCAGCAGTCAAATTAGCTCAGAATCCCGAGTTTCATCGTAGGACAAAGCATATGAACATCAAACATTTATTTGTCCGTGAAAGAGTGAATGACGAGAAGTTACTAATTCAACAAGTGTCAAGTGAACATCAATTAGCCGATATTCTCACAAAACCCTCGGGGAATAATCTCCATAAGAGACTATGTAGTAGCATAGCACATTTTCTGAAGGGGGAAAAATGCATTAATAAGGGAAAATGTTAAAGAGTTAAATAAGACAGTATTAATTTTTAGTTTTTTTCATTTATTCTTATATTGCAGAGCGCCCTTCGGTGCAACACTGTTTTTGTTAGCTCTATGTTGAATATCTATATTTTGTATTGTAACCATGTAGTAAACTTTGGGTATAGTTAGACTTGTGTCTTTTTTCGGTATAGCATGTTTTGCTTTTTCCTTCTTTATTATAATTAAAAGTTTAATAACAGAGAAGTATTTGTATTAATATTCAATACCCATTCTCCAGGAACACAGCCAAGGCTTGTATGATTCAATGCCATGGCGTGTAGCAGCTCTTATTGCAGCTCGTGGAGGTTTTACAATATACGGTTTTTTTTGTAAGTAATATAATTGCCTTGCTCCAAAACTGTAATCATTTCTGTTACAATCTATTAGTAATGTGTGTTATAAATTTCCTCCAATTCTGATATTCATTCATGGTGCATTTTTCACAAGCGTGTGTGTAAATTATGGCCTGTAAGAGGAGGTTGCTTTGCCCAATGAGCATGCTTTGACTTATATATCGTTCTAAACATTATTTTAGCCACACTGGGTTTATTAAAACCNCCCACCTTCCCGGCCAAAAGAAAAGTATTGGCATACCCACATGTAAGAGGCTGGTATGTAGAAAGCAGTAAACACCACCTGTAATTGCTGACGTGAATAACATAAAATGATATTTCTACGCAGATTGCCTGTCCATAATAAATAAATACATTATAACAAAGGAATGTCTCTTTACTGCACAACAAAAAACGTATTGGCATACATAATACAACAGGGCTCTTACGCCAGTATGCATGTTAACGCATACCTTTAGCAAAGAAACCTCTCTCTGTGCCAATACTTTTTTGTTGTTCAGAAGAGTGGCTTTTGTTTGTTGTAGTGTATTTATTTGTTATGAACGGAACATTTGTAAAGCAATGTATTTATATTTTTATGCTGTAACGATCAGCGATTATTATAAGCTTTTGTTTACTGGCATATGCGGGTTTCTTTATAACCAGCCAATGTGGGTGTGCCAATAATTTTTAGTGCAATTTTAAGTCTATGAGGAAGGGGTTAAATTCGATAGATGCCAAAGTATTCCCAATGGTTAAAATAACTTCCCTTGTGGTAAGCCTTCCACCAATTAGCCCCTCCCCCGGCATAAAGCGGGTAAGTACGTAAAAACGCAACAAGTTATAAAAAAAAACCTTATTCGGTTAAAAATCGAATAACATAGTAATTTTGTTTTTAAAAAGCCGTCTACATTTCTTTCTAGTATTATCCGTGATGGTCACGTGTTTATTTTACCTCGCGTATGATACTCATTTTCAGTGTTCAATTGATAATTTTTTACTAAAGCGCGGTTGGTAAATGTCAGAGTGGTTGGGATCCTACGGTATCGCAATTAAGATGTCTGCATACTTGAACACTTCATTCGAACAAATTACTTACATCAGGCGAGTTTAACTTGTAGAACTTTCTATGAATTCAATTATTAATATAAAGTATTCAACGTTTGTATAGTCTATTTGCGGTTTCTTCTCACTTTTTGAACCAAACCTGCCAAAAATCACCCCATGCATGACGTGTTTGGTTTTTTTTCCTAAATATTTCATTATCACATACGTTTTATGCTTCTGTTGTTGTTAACATAAAAGTATTTTATTTTTGGTTAAATTGAACTTTCACTTATATTTTATTTAATAATTATAATACATAATTTATAATTCATCTGAATAAAAATAGTGTAAAAATAGTTGTGTTGGTAATGCCCAGTAAGAAATAGTTTCTATGCAAAACATATTATTAAAGTAAGTGCGCACGAATGCGGTGCGCTGTCCCTTTGTCGTAATTCCCTATACTTGGTTAAGCTATGTTTGCATGACGTGGAGAATATTCTGCAAGTAGAACTTTAGCAGGGCTTCAGAAAAGTTCGAAGTAAACGAGAGAGGGATATAAATTAGATATCCCCTACATAGGAGGAGATAAAAGGTATGTATTTTACTTAGTGTGACTAACACTTACTATATGTGAATGCTTGACACAATAAAATGCAGCAAATGTTGGTAGATTTTAACCAGAGATAGAACAGATTTTAAATGCTGGCATTTATTGGCGTTGTTGTTCCAAACGGCGGTACGAGGGACCTTCTTTTTTACTAGCGTATAATATTGCTCTCATAATCTTATAAATATGTTCACACGTAACCGAGACTGTAAAAAAATGCGAATAACGGTAATAACACAATCTACATTTCACGTCTAGACTACTGCTACATATTCGACACCTTCACTGTGTCGTACCAATCAACACAAGGAATGAAGTCATGAGCATAGCTTTTCGGAGTGTTGGGGAGCCTTTTATTTATCGTCGTCGTACTTTTTGCTATCACTCTGGAAAAAAATTCATAATGAAATAAAATTTAGTCTCCACGCTCATTATGTTGATATCGTATTATAATACGAACGGAGAATTACACCTTAGGGCAAGCAAGTATCCAGGAAATGTGTTTGGGGATGGTCGGCAAGGACGCAGACGTGGTGTGATGAAGGGGTTTAGGAGGGGGGGGGTGGATGTGTGGGGTACTTGACCCTTTGCAGCAGACAATAAAGTGCGAGACTACTCTAATTATAAATCAAAGCAATTTGCCTGACATATTATACTCTACATTACGCAAATCTATGTGTGAAAGTGAACCCAGCAAATAAAACCAATAAATATGTAAATACTTAACAATTCTCCTTAAAAATTAAGGTTTGATACTGATTGACTGAAATTATAGCTGCGCCCATGGACGTAAGCTTTTATTCATACGTAGTAATATTTTGTAATTTTATTACCTCAGTTACCGATTCATGACCACTGCCGCTGTTGTTCTCTCAATATGTGTTACATCACTACGTTTATTCTGACTATCGCGTTTCCTTACAGTCTACTCAAGAATTTTTATCGTTGGGAGTGCTCCGGATCACTTGAGCTCCTCCTGGGCCATCCAGAGCCGGCCTTCAGAGGCCTTCAGAGGTCCTAAGCACTTACGGTTTTCGTGCGCCTATAGTCTACATAACATCATTCGAAATGCAAACAATAAAACGTATATTAGAATCGTATTTTAGACATGCCACAAAATCTACACTATCGTGAGGAAATAATGTTTATTTTTGTATCCTACTATTCCATTTACATTTTAAAAAATTTATCTTATTATTATTATTTTTTCTTGTAATTGCAAATAATTTTATTAGGTCCTCAAAACTAATCTTATGTAACGCATCTGTTTCTATACTTAGAGATAAGGGATCAATTTTTGAGGAATTTGTTTCAGCTGCACCGGTTACAATTTTTCATCATATAGTCCATAGTATATCCGGTAATGTAACATTTCTGTGGCGCCCCCTTCCTCTTGGTGTCCTGAACACTTGCTTACATTGCTTAATGGTAAATCCAGCACTGATGCCTGCCCTGGGGGTTGTTATATCCTGGTAAAGACGGACTTTGCGATGTGGGATCCTGAAAAGGTGTGGGGGCCGCGGTGGTGTAATGATTAGACTACTCGCTTCTCACCTAGGCGAACCTAGTTCGATTCTCGGCGGGGTTACTCCCAGATTTTCGCACTTGGGAACCGTGCCGGACGATGCCCCTGGTCGGCGGGTTTTCTCGGGGATCTCCCGTTTCCCCCGCCCTTTCATTTACGGCGCTGCTACCTACGTCACTTCACACTCATGGACTCTCAAGACCTCGATGTTAAGAGCGGCGACCGAATGCTTAGTGGTTAAAGCGGGAGTACCCCAAGAAAACCTCCGAGTGTCCCCCAAGCAAACCCGCGGGAGTACTACGAGAAAACTCGCCGGCCAAGGACAGCGTCCGCCGCGCACGGCCATAATCGCAATGGGAAAAG
>NQII01000338.1:594134-606434 GCA_002778355.1 Clitarchus hookeri | reverse complement strand
GGGCTGCTGAACAGATGTGCTGCGCTTGTCAAGACGTGACGTCACCGCCTGGGTTTCTCGCAGAAATGTGCAAGCTCTCCGGTATCGCTCCGCGGAGTATTTGTTTACACGCTGAACCTCGAGCCAGCTGCCGCTCTGCCGACACAGTGCGCCGCGAGTGACCTTGGTGAGAAGAGAATTCAGCAACTAAACAACTGTGCTAGACAAACGCAGTTGACGGCAAAGCGAGCACTTTCGAAATCAACCTTTGAAAAATGTCACCATCCCGATACCTGCATATATTTCAACGAGCACAATGTCTTGGTATGCGCCCAATACAGTTGCTAACGGCGGAGGGAAAGTAGTTCCATGTCTCAACGTTCAATAAAAAATCTTTAGGTAAACATTTGTGAATACTGAAATTATTTAATTTTCTTTCTGTTTTTTTTATGATTTTAAGTGTAAAAATTAGCAGATTTGTAAAAAAAAACTCACATTTCTAATAATTTCACAGTTGTACAGTTACCGACGCATGAATCCCATGACAATGTTAATTTTACATTTAGTGGAAGGATAAAACGTAATCCGAGAAGTAGATCGTAAGCAGATCTTTAAAAAGTGCTCAATTTACCGTGAACAGGCGATAGCAGTTTTGTGATGTGCCGCAAGGAGAAACACAGTATGTGGGGCCGTCATAAACGTAATCAAGATATCACTCCACTAATTTGATCTATTTTTTCCCTACATATTTGATTCTCTATAAAAAGATCTCCTTGTATACTAAAGTACTGAAACCACACGTTATGTTCGCCTTACAAACGCCACTTGCAGGGTTTTATTCTAAATTTTTAAGTGGAAGAAATGTTGTCAGATACAGCTGTTTTAATATTCTCTAACGGGCCATAAAAATAACTGCGGGATTTATTTATTTATTTATTTTAAAATTCTCTTACCGCACAGCGAGGCTATCAGTCATGTACCAGTGGGTCGGAGGATCAGGAACGGGTAAGGAAGCATTAATAGTACGTATTACGGGATAGTCCCGGCATTTGACCAAAGTGATTTCGAAGAAACATCTAAAAACGAAATCACGATCGCTGGACCGGAAATACAAGCCAGAGGTTTCCGAATGCGGAGCCAGTGTGTTGGCACCGTGCAACCTCCCTCAGTCAGCACAATTTATTTGTTTTTAATTCAAGAATTAAGGGAGTTCTTTCTTACAGTAGTAACAACAGTACAAATGTTACAGTTTAATAGGATTACTCGCAGTATTATTATTTGCGGTATCAATAAGAACTTCAAGTCACCTAATCAGTAATGGAGCAGTCATTAGGTGTAAGCCAAACCCATAGCGTTAGGCAGCAAATCCTGCCGCCTTAACCCAGTTACTAGTCTCTAGTGACACCTTGTTAGTTCCACTAAGCTTCACCATCATGTACGCTGCGCGAGGCATGCATTTCCACGTACAGAAGGTAAGCTTTGACGAGGCTCCACTTTGCTATACAGTGCCTGATGTTGGATGCGCTGCATTTTACCAAACGGCGATAAGGCAAAGCGCAGTTCACACAGAACGCATTTACGCGAGACCTCGTAACCAGAAATGTTATTATACGAAATTCGGTTAGCTAAGTTTAGTTTTCTACGCTGTTTGATGAAACAATGTAAAAAAAAAAAACTGCTAGCCGAAACACCGCTAAGCAAATTAGGGCCTACTTGCACTCGCAGCAATATCTTGAGCGAAGAGATTTGGGCGGCTCTTAAACAGCGAGGTCTTGAGAGCCTATGAGGGTGATTGAGGTGAAAATGGAGCAGCGCCGGAATGAACGGGCGGGGGAAAAACGGGAGATCCCCGAGAAAACCCGCCGACCAGCGGCATCGTCCGGCTCGATACTCACGTGCAAAAATCCGGGAGTGACCCTGCCGGGGATTTAACCCGGTTCGCCTTGGTGGGAGGCGAGCGGGCTAACCGCTCCGCCACCGCGGCCCAGGTGGACGTATCGCTAGATTTGTATTCCTGAGCTCCCCTACCTTTAAAACTTATATCTGTATGCTTGTGCTATTGGAAATAAACGTTATTTATTGAGTCAAGGAAATAACGCATTTGTTGCAATTTTGTATTTCAGTCCAGCTTTTCGTCAAGTGAACGAATCGGCGTCAGTTCTTCATATTTTCTTTTTAATTAAATAAAAAACATGAAGAGGAAAAAAGCAAAAACGACCACATTTCGATAAAATATGTGAATGCGGGAGGGGGGATCTCACACTATCGCACATGGGTAATTTCAATCTGCGGTCCAGTTCTTACGGGAGCTGCTACGACTGAGCGTTAATTCGTGTTGGTGGAACCTAACTAACGTGTCCCCGTAGCCGTATTTTTAGCATTCGATGTAGCTAATGAACTCGACTTATCTCATAACTAACCTGTGATTTTGGATAAATTACGGGGTCTCAGTGCGATTTGGCAGCCCTGCGAGCTAGCGTGACTCCGCACACTTCACAGCGACCCCGTCCACAAGTATATAGTACGCTGAAATCTTGCCTCATAAGTACCATATCAGTGTGCGCCATAAATACACCACTGCTACGTAACTGCGTGAAATTAATCGTGATAGAGTAATTTTTATTTAAGTTTTTTTTTTTTTTCAGAAAGAATATTGTACGAGATGCAAGGAAGCGTGTCACAGACGAGCCCACTCAGCCCTTAATAAAATATTGTCTGTGAAGCCAGTGTTTGCGCTTACATGCGTATCTGAGTAAATACATTTTCGGGGAATACGACAATTTTACAGAATGAAAGGTAAAAAGCAAGTATAATATAGGCCTACGTCTACTTTTTTTTTTTTAATCCTAGTAAATGTTTCAAAGAAAAGGTAGTAAAATTGAAAAAAAAAAAAAATTGAATTTGCATCACAGCAGGCCTATTGTAACTCAGCTGCCGTATAACATCTGCGTTTGTGTATGCGCGCTCTCCGCGGCATAAAGGAGAGTGAAGAGGGTGACAATATCAGTTTAGCACTCCAGTTTACCATACCAAACGGTAAGTCACTTCGAGTCATCAGCTGCAGCATTTCTCTGCACCTCCAATATGCTAGGAGTGTGTGCAGTGCGCTCCTTCTCGAGTGATTGCTCGAAATTTTCCGCGGTGGCGGTGGAGGACAAAGCGACGGAGTTCCTTGTTAATATCGGAAGGTTGGTCCTATTGGGACGGAATGGTGGCGCAATGCAAAACGGCAGTTTTAATGCAGGTTTTTATAGAATTGTCAACTAATTGTCCAGTAATGCTGAACACTAGGACCCTTCACCAACATTTTACCTCCTTTGCTGTTCGATAATAATGACTGATCCACGTGAAATAATGCCTGTATAAACCTCCGAGTCTTGACAGACTGCATCACTGGTTTGACTGGCATGTGATGCACGCTCTTAAGGCAAAGTGGCATCTGTAGTTTAATATATTTGCTTACATCGCTTGTAATAATATCCTATTGTTACATATGTAATTGGTGAGAAATTAAGCTGCCCGGAAATGTATATCACAGACTTGGGAGGGCCTGTCGCAATGCTTTCTCATGACCATACGTGACCTCGAGGCTTTTAAAAATGTTTTGCTTGGAATTCCCCTTAAGGATCGGCTTCACCGATCATGCAGCAACTCAATCGTGTTTGTGACATAAGGTCAGTTTCAGAGGTATTATTGGAAATGTTTGATTATAGAAAATTTATAATTTACTAGTTGTCTAATACTTTTATATGCACAGAGGTGACAAAAGTCATGGGATAGCAATATGCAAATATACAGATGGCAGTAGTATCGCGTACAAAATGTATAAATGGGCAGTGCATTGGTTGGGCTTTCATTTGTAGTCAAGTGATTCATGTGAAAAGGTTTCTGACGTGATTATGGCCGCATGACGGGAATTAACAAACTTTGAACGCGGAATGGTAGTTGGAGCTAGATGCATGGGACATTCCATTTCGGAAATGGTTAGGGAATTCAACATTCAGAGATCCACAGTGTCAAGAGAGTGCTGAGAATACCTAATTTCAGGTATAACCTCCCACCATGGACAACGCAGTGGCCAACCGCCTGCACCTAATGACCGAGACCAACGACTTTTGCGCAGAATGGTCAGTTTGTTAACAGACAAGGAACACTGCTTGAAATAACCGCAAGAATCAATGTGGGACGTACGGCGGANGAACTTTGGCTATACTGGGCTATGCCAGCAGAAGACCGACTCGAGTGCCTTTACTAACAGCACGACATCACCTGCAGCGCCTCTCCTGGGATCTTGACCATATCGGTTGGACCATAGACGACTGGAAAACCGTGGCTTGGTCAGATGAGTCCCGATTTCAGTTGGTAAGAGCTGATGGTAGGGTTCGAGTGTGGCGCAGACCCCACGAATCCATTTACCCAAGTTGTCAACAAGGAACTGTGCAAGCTGGTGGTGGCTCCATAAGGGGGTGGGCTGTTTTTACATGGAATAGACTGGGTCCACTGGTCCAACTGAACCGATCATTGACTGGAAAGAGTTATGTACAGCTACTTGGAGACCACTTGCAGCCATTCATGGACTTCATGTACCCAAACAACAATTGAATTTGTATGGATGACAATGCGCCATGTCACCGGGCCACAACTGTTCGCGATTGGTTTGAAGAACATTCTGGACAATTCCAGCGAATGATTTGGCCACCAAGATTGCCCGACATGAATCCTATCGAACATTTATGGGACATAATCGAGAAGTCAGTTCGTGCACAAACTCCTGCAGCGGCAACACTTCCGCAATTATGGACGTCTATAGAGGCAGCACGACTTGTTGAGTCCATGCCACGTCGAGTTGCTACACTTATTCGGGCAAAAGGAGGTCCGACACGATATTAGGAGGTATCCCATGACATTTGTTGCCTCAGTGTATATAATTACCACTGTATGTATATTTTCTGCTTGCAAAAAGGCAGGAACTTATTGATAAAATATAAATATCCTCCTGACTTTTTACAACTAGCAGATAACACACAATTAAAATTAAGAACAAAAATATTAGACTCGTAAAATTTAAATTTTTTTATAATCGTATAGTGTCAATAATTGCTATGAATACAACACAATTATGACACGAAAACGAAGAAATTCTGCAAAAGACGTGAGGCCGAGCCTTAAGGGCACCGTCTGTCCAACCCCCCAAACCGAATGCTGAGGTTTACTTGAATAGCGGTAATTTAAAACATTCAATATTTTTTTGGCGGTATCTGCGTACGAGCAGCATTTAAGGAATTGTTCACATCGGAATGCTAGTTTCTGTTTTCTACTTCTATCTCTAGTGTGTAATTATTTCTAACGTAAAGAAGGGCTAATACAAGTGCTTCACAATCATTTTTAAGTATGAATTTTCTGGCATAGTCTATTCTTGGTTTCTTCACACTTTTTTAATCAAACTTTTGAATAATCATCCCGTATATGATGTGGTTCGTTATTTCTTAAGTATGCCGTGTATTGCAGGCGTTTTATACTTTTATTGAAATAAAACTATCGTATTTTTGATTAAATTGAATATTTATTTATATTTTAGGTATAAATTACAATATTTATTTTATGGTTAATATTAGTAAAAACAGCGAGAAAATAGTTGTGTTAGTAATGTGTAGTAAGAAATACTTCTCATGGAAAATATGATTACACTGAGTGCGCATGAATGCGGTGCGTGGTCCCTTTGGTGTAATATTCTAGACTTAGTCAAGCTTCGTTTGCATAACGCGGAGGAATACACTGGAAGTAGAATTTAAGGCTCCCGCCTACATGGAGATTTTTCCCGTGTTTGAAGCAGAGAGGCACAATAGCGATAAGGGCGACACTGCATCGCGCATCAAGTACGCCATTGCCACTAAGCGCAAGGCTCTGAAATGGCGTGCAGTATTCTATCCTCACTACTTGTATCTATGGGACTTTCAGAGGTGACCCTACTCTTTTGTTGGTAGAAAATCTGTAGGAAGGTATAATGCAGGGTCGTTGAGTAGTCGTATATTTTGAGATATAACGCTTTGAAAAAGCCATTTTATCCATTTTGGAATACTCAAAAATGGAGTTTCTAATATGCGTGACGACTTAAAAGCACTCAACAGCCCCCGTCTTAATGATGTGTTCTTTTCGTGGTTCAGCACATTGGACGCACGTTTAATAGCATTACGCGCTCGCTGCTTGTTCCGCGCGAGCAAGTTGGAAGTGGACAGAGCAGTTATATGATAGCGGAAGCGGCAAGTCAATGGAATGTTTTGAATGACGAGCAAGCGAAAACCAGGAACCGCGTATCTGTTACAAAAAGCGAGCCGACGCGGTAATTGTTTTTGCGGCGCGCGCTGCTGACCTTTGTTGTATTGAGTTTCTGTAGTTATATGAAGAATTTTCCAGTGGTGTGCTGCCCTAGCTTCTCTAAGCGTGACTCGAGGTGCGTCGAACTTTCCAGGTCAAGGCCAGAGGTGTATAAATAGTGCGATGGACCTCCGGGCCGGGAGTTGTTGAATGGATGAGTGGCTGAGTTTCAGCGATAGAAGACGAGCGGCGAGAGAAGTGACCAGTGGAAGGGGAAATTTTCGACTGCGAGTATCAAGATGTGAAGGGTGCGGCTGTTAGGCTGGACTATTGGACTAGATGCGTGAGTGAAAGACATTACAAATGATGGCAACAGACAGACTGAATGTGTGTTAATGATGAGAGTGATTTAATTGACTATAAAGAAACAGCGACATTGAGAAGGACGTTAATTAGAGTTGAAATATTCATTATATATTGCGCTCACTGAGAAATAAAAAAAGGACCAATGAAGTTAGATAAATGTTGTAAATAACAGCTATGTAAATAATTTAGAAATCTAATTTAGTTATTTTATTATTCATTAAGACCGCCATCCCTCACGATCTCAGATACGCCCCTCCGGCGTCTTGTAACAATAGTTTCGCAGAAAACGTGAATTACGAACGCTCTGTGATGCAGTTTAAGCGCCAGGTAGTCGGGAGCCTTAAGCAGGGCTTCAGAAAAGTGGAAAGTAACCGTGAGTGGACTTACAGGCTATTCAACATCGGATATGGATATGCAAAAAAAAAAAAATTCATTTCCACCTTACCTCTCTTAGCCAAAGGCCATCCGAGGTTTTTGATTATTAATCTTCTATTCAATATAATCATTCTTGCTACTTCCACTGCCAAGGAATCTTATTGGGTTTGGGAATCTTCTTCTTCCTTCCCTTTTCTTTTTCCTTAATTCCACACGTTCCTGTTATTCTTCTTCTTTATCTTTTTCTTTCTTATAGATTCTTCATCTTCTTTTTATTATCCTTTCTTCTTTTGTCATTCTTCATATCCTTTTATCTTTTTGACCATCTTACTTCTTATTCTTGTTTTCTTTTTTTCTTCTTCTTCTCTTAATCCTCTTCCTTAACAACTTCTTCTTCTTCTTCTTCTATCCCTCTTCTCCATATTCTTATTTCTTTCCATTATTTGTATATTTATATTCCTTCCTCCTATGTTCCTATTTCTCGTCTTATTCTTCACTTCATCCTCCTCAACAGCTACTTCCTATAATACCCATATTCGTCGGGACGCCTGATCTTTATCTAGAGTCTTCTTCTTCTTCATTCCCTCTTCCTCTTCCTATTCTTTCCTGTTTCCTCCCCTTCTTCGTCGTCTTCATCTACTTCTTTCTTGTATTATCTTCATATTCTTTCATTATCATGTAATATCGTCTTCTTATATCCTTCTTTCAATCAGTTAATCTTTCGACCTTCTTTAGTTAGGATATGGATATGCAGCACACTTTTGTCTTTATTATTCTACTGTGAAACGATAGGGTCACCGTTGAAAAGTCCTATAGAAGGGACTTAACGAGAGAAAGTGCCTCGCGCGTAAAAGAGACACGGGCATTTGATGACTGTCCGTAGGTCCCCTTAGCGCTGCCACTCTTGTAGCCCTCGGACCCGCAGTATACCTCCGGGCAGGCGGCGCCGTTGTCACCACGCGTGCACGAGACAGGCATGTGTAGCGTAACGACTGCGCATGGCTGCTTCGGGCCACACGAAATAGGCTTACTGCCATGGAAATGCCTACTGCCGAGTCATCGACTCAGCACGCAGCGTCTATTGTTCACCCGACGACAAATTATATCCGAGGCCGCCCATCCACCGGCTCGTTCCTTAAATAATGGCATTCACCGACGACTCATTATGTCCGTAACCCTGCGCTCCTTGGGGCCGGTCACGTCGGGGCCTTCGCCTTCACCTGTCTTCCCGGAGAAGTAGCTGAGTTTGCTTGGCAGGTTTTTGGCCGGCGCTTGAAGGCACTGGTCACGAAACAATTCATTTTTTTATATTTGTACGAAATACTGCTCAACTTGTACACGTTACTAACGAGTACTATTTCTTCGCATAAAAAAATGTAGGACACATCTTTTTTGAATAACCGCATTTCAAAATCTCAATTTTAGTGTTTTTGGGACGTACAAAAAATAGTAACTAACTCACTTACCGAAATAATTCACGTTCAAAAAAAGTTTTACGAGTTACTTCAAAAATATTTGAAATCACGCTAAGAAATAGTCTTGTAATTTAAAAAAAAAATTGCTTAAAGAAAAAGATTTTTGCATAATTTTTCATTTTTAGCAGTCTAGCCGCTCAGCCACCGCGGTCCCAAAGCTAAATTTAGTTCAGAAAATTGCACCAGAGATATAACGCACCGCAGTCGTGCACGCTCAATGTAATAAAATTTTGTTTAAAAACTATTTCTTATTAGCCATTGCCAACACACCTATTTTCACTCTGTTTTATTCATATTTATTACAAAACAAAATATTTTGATTTATAAGTTATTTATAAATAATATAACTTATTTTACTTAATAAAATATAATAAACAGTTCGATTTAACCAAAAAATAAGGTAATTTTTGTTAACACAACTATAAAACGCTAATGATACATGACATATTAAGGAAACAAAAAAAAAGCGTCATACATGGGGTGTTTTTTCAAAGTTAGAGTCAAAAAGTGTGAAGAAACCGCGAACAGACTATATATTACGCGCAGTGTATAAGTAAGTGTCTCAAACATCTGAAGAACAACATTTTGTTTAATTTTTTTTCCATTTTACACAGAATTTCTAATAAATTCTATTTTTAAAACCTACTCCAAATACGGTTGATTTGAGTTGAGATATTTGGGAGGCTCTTAACGACGAGGTCTTGAGAGCCGAAAATACTATAACTAGGATTATAGGTTTTACCCGCAAGACGTCTACATCTACATTTGAAACAAATACATTTTTCATTTTAGAAAATATAGCTTACGAGATGCTTGTAAAATAGGGAAATAAAGACAAGTAGTATGAAATAGTCTGTTCATGCAATCCTGGATTCTGAATGTGGAGCTGCGGTGCCATGGCGGCCATCTTGTATGACGTCACCCCGAAACCTCCTGCTCTGTCATTTCTTGTCAGCAGCGACCATCTTGGATTTCCCTTTTTCCCTCGGAATTTCCCTTTTTCATTCTTGCTCTATCATTCCACCCAGTCTGTTCACGCTCTTGCATTCCGATTCTTTTTTCTCGCGCTCTCGCATTCCTTCCTGTCTCTCACGCCTGTTCTCTCTCGCTCGTTCTATTCGTTTGGTTTTCTCATATTCCTACTGGTCTCCTTTATTTTTTCTCTCTCCTGCTTTTTGCGTCGTCCATCCTAGATGATCCCTCATCTCCTTAGTCGTCTGCTGTAGGCAGCCATCTTTAATTTACGCGCCTGCCACCAGTCGGCTTCTGTAGGCGGCCATCTTTGATTCCCGTGCCTGCCAACAGAGTGTGTGAAGTTCTGACATTCGCAGCTAGGAGCGCTGGTATCGATGCAGCCTTTTTGTGTGTGTTGGTTCACTCGTCGCCTGCAGGGGCGCGCTAGCATCGATTAGTGTAGTTCACACGGTGGCCGCCGAGAGCGCTGGGAATTATTTTTAGTTGGTAGTTGTTTCGGAACTCAAAAAAATGCCGAAGGCGTGCGGCATCGTTTCGGGACCCGAGCGTCTTGCCCACAAAGCCACTGCAACATCTGGGAAAGGAGGAGGTTTAATGTCGAATACATATATAGTTATTACCGTCCCGGCATTCGGACAGGCCCCGACTTTATGTACAAAAATTGCCGTTGCATTGCTAGGAGAAATATTAAAATAAATACCAGCATCAACCTTTGCACTCCCCAGATAATAAACTTGTCATCGCGAAAAAAAACTGCAGGCACCGTGCACACACGCAATTTTTATATGTGTGAAAGTTATATATATATATATATATATATATATATATATANGTTCAAACTCACTTAAATCTTGATAACCTGCCATTGTGGCAGCAATAACCGATCTAGCAACTTTGCCAGACGCTTGTTGTCTTATATAGGCGCTGCTGACCGCATCGCGTTACTCTGATTTGTTATACACCTCTGTTATTTGCATACGTACGGCTATACAAGTTTGTTTGACTCTCCAGTATATATATATATATACACACACATATGAAATACCATCCACTTCACGCTCTGTCATTCCATGCCAGCACCATCCACCTTATCTGAAGAATGTTAGAATTCATTGTCCCATCATGCAACTTCTCACATTCCTTCCAGTATCTCTCTCTCTCACCCACACACGTTCTCTCTCACTCTCTCTATCCCTTAGTTTTCTAATGTTGAATACATATAGAAAAAAACTGCAGGCACCGCGCACACGCGCACACACATTTATATGTGTAAAAATTATATATAAGAATTTTATAGCACTTGTACTATGCCTATTACGATCCGTGTGAACGCTGGCAACTAATTAAAATGCATTCGTATGTAGCATGCATCCACACACACCCACACACACACACAGAGAGTTGCGCTACAACGCACAAGTGCGGTGATCACAATACGCGAGTGTGCCTGCGCGTACTTCTGCATATCCAACTTGTCCGTGCATTCAACGCGGCACGGAGCGAAGCCAGCCCACGCACGCTTTCCTTGAAGCGCACCGAGCGCGCGTCAAGTACGCCCTAGGCCCACTTATTTGGCTGTAATTTCCGAACTGTTTAAGATAAAGTCGTAAAATTCATAACATAAGCATCTCCCCTCGTGCAGAATAGGATGGTAAAGTCAATTAAGCCCTAAGAAATCTTATAAGCATAGTTTGCCGTCATTTCCGAACCGTTTTAGATATATTCTTCAAATTCATGACATAAGCATCACCCTTAATGCTGAATAGGGCGGTATAGACAATGAGGCCTTAAACCCTAGCATAAGCATAGTCGGCCGTAAGTTTCCAACAGTTTAAGATACAGTCACCAAATTCATAGCATAAGCATCGCCTGGCGACGAGTAGCACCACACGGTCAGTTAAAAATTNATATATATATATATATATATATATATATATATATATATGAACATTAGTACATAATAGTATGATTATGATGAGTCTGGAGCATCGGCATCTGGCATAAGAACTAGGTGCAGGCCAGTCGCCATCTTGGATCCACGTGACTTTGACCTTACCTTTAACCCAAAAAACCAAAATATCAAAAAAAGCCCAAAAATTACAAAAAAAAATCTACATATACATTAAAAATCTATATTAAAGAAATATTTAAAAATTATTTTTAATTACTTTAAAAATTTGTTTTAAAAAACTTACACTTCCGGAGGTCCCCCATGCCCCCTCCACCCACACTCATTCCGCCATCTTGGTAGGTGCAGTTCACCATCTTGGTAGGCATCACAGCCACCGTAAACCATCTTGGTAGGTGCAACCGTCCGCCATCTTGGTCAGTGCAGTCCACCATCTTGTTTCCTATCTCCATCTTGGTCGGTGTAATCCGCCATCTTAATAAGTGCCATCTACCATCTTGGCCGGTGCAGTTCACCATCTTGGTAGGTGTCACAGCCACCGTCCGCAATCTTGGTTTTTCGTTTGTCATTTGTTTATACATCACTGGAGTTTGTCTCATACTGTTCGACTGCCATATCGGATTTCATATGTTTTCATCACCTAGGTTGTGCTAGTGTATAAATTTACCGACCAGGTGAGTTGTCGATTTAGCTACTAGGCGATAGCCATATTTGTTTATGTTTTTAAAGTATAGGTGGTGCTGTCGGCACCCTCCATATTAGATTCTATTTTCAACAAATAGTTAGCATTGATTTCTTGATTTCACATCCAGGCAAGCTGCTGGTACCCACTCATTCTGATGAATTAGCCACAAAGTGAGCTGTTGGCACTCATATTTATAGTGGCATGTTACGCATATTGGAAGT
>NQII01000338.1:579547-593738 GCA_002778355.1 Clitarchus hookeri | reverse complement strand
CCCCCCCTCCCCAACCTACAATAACCTTCACATGTGGAAGCAAAATTCATTGTTTGAAGCCTTCCTCCCATCCCCCTTCTCCCAACAAGGGAGACACGTGTAGGAATCTAGATAGGGCGCCCAGATAGTTTAAAAGCTGTTTTTATAGACAAGGAGGGGGTCAGTCATATCGGGGCAGTCGGAAGCTGCGATACTCCGTGCCAGGAGAGTGGGTTACATCAGTCCCGAGTGAGTTGGAATCTCTGCACCGAGAGAGGAAGTCAGTCAGTAAACCGAGGCCAGGGAATCGGACCCTGGCCGAGTCAGTTACCACAGTTATGTCAGTGCGTTCAGCCGGACAAGTCAGTGTCAATCGCACGCCTAGAGAGAGAGAGAGTGATTCACAGTCAGCCGACGCCCTTCACCCCACCCCTTTATTCCGACCAATTATTCACCATCGCTTAATCCCTTATCACTACCGCTCTTGTTTTCAGCATTTTCCGCCAGAGTATGCTAGTGTGGGGAAAGTATTTCATGGGAACAATGTTGACCCTCGGCACAGTTTCTCGTCTGACACCAGAGGTGACAGATCGCTCTCTCAGCCCTCGTCTTTTAGCTTTCTGATTGGTAGGTTCAGATGTACATGTATAATTCCATCAGGTCACAGGATATTNTATATATATATATATATATATATATATATATATATATATATATATATATAATCCCGCGAAATTAAAAATCTACTCAAATTTGGAGTATTGGTTCGGGCCAGTTAGTCTCTGGAGGAATATGTAACCTCATAAAATACGGTACTAGAACTTCGTTTTTTAAATTTATATATTTACCATTGATCTAATTTGCAATGACGTTACCTCAGTACCCATGCCGCTACTGTAACACTACGTTTGCATTCACCAAATGTGCTCGAAGACACGAAAAGTATGGCTGTTCTAATAATGCAGATAGAGTGGCATATAAGTGTGGAAACTGTGGCATGGCATTTGCTAGGCGCGATAACTTCCAGAGGCACGAATAAAACCTGCGTAGCTGTTGGACCTTCACCTGCCAAAATCCGTCTTGTACAATCTCCTTCGCCGCAGCGTACGAGTGTAATTCCCTCAAAACCAAGGGTTCAGGATGAGCATCCACCATCGTGCCAGCGACCATCACGCCCAAGGATCGTGGCAGGGTCTGGGTTGGTTAATGACAGTGGTTTCGTGGAGGCCCAAACTGCATTCCAGCACAGTCTAAACACCTATGCCTCCACAACGAGAGCGGGAATTCAAAGTAAGTTTTTTAGCTCGAATGGGGCAAAACATCGCGTGTTGGCTCTTCACATAAACACGCCACTAAATTAATTCAATGTATGGCTTGAACGTAGCTTTGCAAAACCGACCCCATTCAACGAAACGAAGGTATTCGAATCGAAAGGCAAGATATCGAAAATACTGTAAAGCCTTATACTGTAAATATACCTCACGAGAAAGAAGCATACAATCAGCGTGTTTCGGAGTAAATGTTAACGAAAAATCAATCACCGAGTGCCCCTTTCTTTCTAAACAACATGCTTGATCCTTTAACAAAACATTTGTTAAAAATTGATGTTGGAGAAAATCATGTGTCTTGTACGGATGCGTTATGCAGCTTTCTATAAAATAATCGTTACTCGAAAAATTCAAAAACAGAGTTAAAACCACTTCGCTACCCCCGCGGTATGCGATATTCACAGGGACGTAGCCCGTGCATTCCCCCTAAACTAGGCATAGACGTTTATCATTAAAAACATTCCCTCCCAAGTTTAAAATCAGTACAATAAGAAATTTAGGCAGCCGGAAAAAAATACCCATATGATTACTCCACGTGTGGCGATTATTCTAGCACCCATTGTCAGCATATAAAACTTTTATACACATAAATAAGGTGCGTATAGTACGTTTTTCAGGAAAAAAAAATTATATATCGATAAAATATGCTAGTGTATAGGTACACACACCACAAGTATAAAATCACAACCAAAAAAACTGTTGCCTTCGGCAAACAAAATTTTAGTATTTTCATACATTCGCGTGCGCTCGCTCCATTCCGATCCGCGGTAAAACATTCCACCCCTCTTTCCCCTTCCATCAGCGTCCAGTCACAAACACACTGCTACTTGACTTTAGCCCAATGAAAAGTGACATGCGAACAGGTGTATGTATATGTGTGTGGCCTCTTACGCAAGTAGCTGTCAGTAGTATTCGCTCTTTATGAATTACGCGAACTAAAACATAGTTTTATACCCGAGATGCTAGTCCACCATGCAGATTTATACAGCAATACGAATTCCAGCAAAAGCACGCGCATACAGCTCTCATTCACCATCCTTCAACCTTGTCGAGACATAGAAGGAAAGACTTCACAAGTGCGAATAAATTAGAGCATATTGCAGCCAGTGCGTTACGGAGACCATGAAATCGTAGCGTTATGTTAATCGCTTTCGAATGTAGAAAATTAATTATATGTACAAATTTGTTTTTTAAATAAATTCTGGCTCGAACTCCATCTTTGTTTTTTCTTTTTATAAAATAAACACATTTGAAATTTTTTATTTATTCCGGCGAAACCAAAGATACATTATGATTCTGTAAAACTAAGAAATAAAATAAACACACACACGCATAACACACACCTACACATACACACAGAGAGAGAGTCTGAAATATCCCAATTGCAGGCGAGACTGATAGACGCATTAAAAAATATTAAGAGAAAAGCGTACTTAAAGACGTGGATACGAGTCCCATTACAGAAGTAAAAGAGAGGCGCGTGCAGTCGTAATCTGAGCTCGCGCACACGGCCAGCCGCGCTGTACCAGGTGTTGAATTGGACTTTGCCCTAGCGCACTGGCCGCCGGAGAACTCTGGAGAGACCGCAGGTGGGCTTGTCGCTCCAGCAGCATGTTTTATTTATCACGCACGCCAACTTTAATTCATACTATAATAAACGCAGATGATATCTGCACGCACAAGTCAACACCAGGGTAAAACCATGTTCAGGGGGACCCGGGTTCGATTCTCGACTCGCTCAGCCTAATTCCATTTTTTTCATATCATTCCAGGTGAATGCCGAGATGGTTTCTTGGCCGAGTCTTTACTCGTTCCCGTCTGTCCTAACATCATGCTCCGTCTCAAAAGACTGTAAACTTTACATTTTTATTATCATTTTAGCTTGTACACCACCTAGAAAATGAAAAGTCACGCTACTATTTTACGTTAGTTAAATAGGCGAACACTACTGAGAAAGATATCCGAGTGTAGAATGGCAGAATGGACAGATCGCCAAACTAAAACAGGTCATAATATATTTTTTTTTCATGTAGCAAAGCCAAAAAATTGTTTTTAAAAAAATTTGACTGGAAGAAAAATCAGATGGGCTGTATAAAAAACGTAACTCTTAACACCTCTCGTGTTCTTTTTTTTTCCCCCACTTGAGAAGGAAATTTATATTTTTTACAATATACTACCGAACGAAGAATTAATCTTCTCAGGATCTCGTACGTAAGCAAAACGCAATCATACGAAAAAAATGAGAAAATATGTAATGCTAATTAAAAAAATTCGAGCACCAGAAACTACGAGATAATGCAGAATTTATTTTCACAAGCGACGGAAAAACAGCTGTAAAATTCGATCATCATGTTTATTTTACAATTATTTTACATGGAAAATGACTTAAAAACTTGCCCGCCACGCGGCCTAAGAAAACACTCCCCAGCCAGAACAGAAGTATTTTTTTGAACTTCAACGTCAGCTTACGACATTACGAGGGGTGTCTTATATTTCTTCACGTACTTATATTAGCCCCCTGTCAATTTCATGATTTTAACAAATATAAAAATTTCATAAATAGGCACATCTTCTGCTGTTATTAATCGACGCCTTCTTTATAGCATTATATTTAATCGCAAAATTCATTTTATTGCTATAAATATTTACAGTTTTGGCCAGGTGCAATTTTCAACACATTGCAAGCTCGAGTCCATTCCCGTCCGTCAGTGCGCATGTGAGGAAACTCCAACGCGACTGTTCACCGTTAATTTTCACAACCCTAATCATGCATTTTACAGCATCTTTGAGCACTAAACATGATAAGGGAAAATTACACGATGCCTACTCTACTTCAGCCACTCAGTTTTGCATGCCTTAACACACGAATCAGTTTGAAAAATATCTGGTTTCTCTATCCACCACGCATGCTTTGGCATCACGTGTCATTGCCAGATACATTATTAATCGCAAGGAAAAAAGTCATCACTGTTAAATTCGAAGACTGGGAGGAAAAAGTATGTTTCAGTAGATCAAAAACTCATTGCCATCACCACATTGCCAGTTACGCTTAACGTACAGGTCGTTTGCCAAAAACGGCCCTTGATGCAATACCAGCAGAAATCGCCAGCCTTTTACTTAACACTTACGAAAACCCCTCAAGAGTGAAATCAGTTAAAAAAAAAAACACAAACGATGGCGAATGCTTTTCCATAGAGTCCATAGTGAGGTAATTTGTGCATATAGAAAAATAGGTCAGTTTTTTTTTTTTTCAAGTTGTCAGGATTATTTGCTGTTATTGGTTGCTGTGAAAGACGGCACATATCCCAGACCCGCAACGGCTTACACACTGCTAGCTCTATTCGTGCAATCGAGGATAGTTAGATAATTTCCAGCGCTTCATGTCGCATTTTTCTGTTCACCCGCTTAGGTATCCAATGTCCCAGTAGCAGAATTCGATGGTAGAGCGACCAGGAATGACATCCACATAAATGTTTACGATGCGAAATGCATACATATGTAGACGACCCAGCGACGGTGGGGTGACGCTCTTGCTGCTATGAAACGTAAGGAAGCGCTGCCGTGATAAAACACCGTACGTGCATTCAAGAGAACCCAGGTTCAATTCTCTGCTCAAACATCCCGATTTGAGTTTTTTTTTTTTTTCATGGTTTCCCGAAATCACTCTAGGGATACGCTTAACGTAGGCCATGTTCGATTCCTTCCTCTGATACTGATTGTGTGTACTGACGGTTCCATCTTTAATTACCCCGCTGTCCAGGAAACATTAAGGCCTACCTGGTGCTGCAATGAATACACAGGACCAGACATCATTCATTCCCCACTCTGGCAGACTTCCACCAAACTTCGAAACGATTAAATTTCCTCCTTGGGCACATTCCTCCTAAATGTTAAATAGCTTTACAGCCGATCACGTGCGCTCACACACACACACACACACATCCCATAATCATCAAATCAGATGGAAATGACAGTTAATAGGCTTAACTTCGTTCTACACTCGATAGATCATGCTGACTCCCTCCACATCAATTCGTTACAGCCCCATCCACGCCTCGTTTCACCCTTATTGTCGCCTAATATCACACCTGCTAGGTTCTGCCCCTCTTTCTGTCATAACAAAGCTGTAAAACAAAACAAAAAATTATTTTTTGTGAGGTTGCTTTATTATTAATTTAAAAACNCTCTATCTATCTCTCTCTCTCTCTCTCTCTGTCATAGCAAAGCTGTAAAGCATAAAACTAAATTTTTTTTGTTAGACTACTTTATTTATAATTTAAAAACTCCCGTTATTTTTCCGAGCATAACATCGATGCAATTATATCCCATAAAAAATGCATTTCTTGAAAGGTGGATCTCAGCAACTCTGCAAGCCGGAACGAAATCTCATATACGCTGAAGAAACTTAGGAAAAATCACTCAGATATGACTCACTATAAGCTGTTTTATTTACGGAATATTCTCACAGCAAATTGCAGCGTCGCTTCGATTGTGATTAGCAGCAGTATTGACGGGGACCGTGTCATGCAAAAATAGCATCCCATGACCCCGATATATATCGACTCAGCAAATAATCGTTGAAGTACTACTGCCGTCGATACCGAGCACGATAGAAAAACATCACTTTAAATATTTACGAAAAAAATTTAATATAGAGACCTTTCTGCCGGGTATAACAGAGATCACGATCAGATCATGAATATATTATTGTAAATATGCATAAAATATGTTATGAACCATGACGATTACTTTCAGACACATCCTCGTATTTTTTAATAATCCTTAGGCTCTTTGTACCCTATGGTGAAAACGAGCCCATGCTTATGCAAGTAAAAATTCTCATAATCGCACCTCAGTCCCTCACCAGAGATAAAGTAATTCTTTATTGCATTAAAATGGCAGCATCAATAGATGCAAGATGTCTTCCCGATGCATAAATATTTGCAAACTGTTCTGTAAACACTACGATAATCACCATCACAGAGAACCACGAAACGTGGCGGTGGAAATCAGGCAACCTTCCTATAATTATTATTTGGCACCGACACAGGACCGGACACGCTCAATACTTCACACCATCCTCTCGACAGCAGTTGCACAGCTACCAGAACGCACGTTTCCCATCAAGGCGAGCTAGGTTCTATCCCCGGCGGGGTTCGCACATGGATTTTCGCACACGTGGGAAACGTGATTGATGACGTTGGCAATAGGATCACCCGTGGTGGACGATGGCGATGTCCCGGCAGATTTTCTCGGTACACTTGACCTATTTTATCGACCTTAACATCGTTATAAATTTCAGCTGCTAAGCACCGTTTAAAATCTCTCTCTCAACTCAAAACACAGTGTCCCCTGAAAAAAAATGTACTGGTGTGGGTGGACTGCCCACCACGATATTTTCGTGCTTTAAAAAATCTCTTGATACCAATGTATCAACGCAGATCACTGAAGAAGAGTAACCGACGCGAGAAAAAATTTTCATTTTCTCGAGTCAAAAATGCATATTTTATATGCCTATATGCATATTATGTGGTAATATAAAATATGTGCATATTATATGATAATATATATATATGTATTTTATTTGGTAATATGAATATATGTGCATATTATATAGGAATATAAAAATATGCATATTATATGGTAATATTTATGCATATTATACGCTAATATAAAAAATATGCCTAAAGCATATTATACTTTAATATAAATGTATACATATATGTTATATATGTTAGTGCATAAGCATAGGTGGAATGATAGAGCAGGAGGTTTGCAATAAGGAAAAAAGAGAAACTCCAAGGGGAAAAAGGGGAAAAACAAGATGGACGTTACTGCGAGGAATGACAGAGCAGGAGGTTTTGGTGTGGCATCATCAAAAATGGCCACCGCGGCATCGCAGCCAGAAGCCAGGTGCGCTAGAACATACTATTTGTAACTACTATTTCATGCGCGTGCCTGGCGCGAGAACAACATTTTCTTATGGACAACCATTAATTTTTTTATCACTACATCGAGCGAGGTAAAGTAATTGTTTTACGTGTGGTGATACAGGTTTACTGTTATTTGTGGTCCGAGTTCGGACCGCGGTCCGCGTGTTGTCGATCGCTGCCTCTGAGCTACGGTAATACTTCGTAGTGAAATAGGACAGGTAGGTAGGTATTCGCCAGTCATTTCTAAAGTGCAAAATTAACTAAGGCCCTAGGCAAGTTTTCTCTTTTATTCGCTTCGCTTTTTAAGATGTTACTGCAAAGCCTGATAGTGGTTTCATTGAATTTTGTTTTTACCATCATTCTAGTAACTCCCATGAGACTTCTGCAAAGAATCTTAATACTATATTATAGAAACTGTGTGCCGGAAAGACTTCGCTGAACAAGAAGATAATGTCAGCATAGACTGCTGTAGTTAAAGCTCCTATTATACGTTTATTCGCGCAAAAAGTTTTAATTTGAACTTGGCGATGACTTGTGGTAGTTCTGTAGACTATCTGG
This sequence comes from Clitarchus hookeri, assembly GCA_002778355.1. Taxonomy (NCBI): domain Eukaryota; kingdom Metazoa; phylum Arthropoda; class Insecta; order Phasmatodea; family Phasmatidae; genus Clitarchus; species Clitarchus hookeri. Next base: position 585,940 of record NQII01000338.1, on the reverse strand, counting down.
TACAACAGGAAATTCGCACGTGTAAGATCATGTACAGCTTTTATATAACGCGTGAATATGTTTGAAAAATCGGTCCTGTAGTTTTAACTTTAGAGTAACATAACCTTACTTTCAAAACAGAGGCAGTGTTTCCTATAAGCGAAAATCCTGACTTAACGCAGCCGGTTATGGAACCCGAGTCGCCGCTGTAAGGAAGACCTGCGCAGTGTATTGCTTATATCGACTATCGACCTTAAGTTTCGATTATGTGCATGTGCGTTTGTGTGCGCGCGCGCTCACGCCATAAATGGGAGTAAAAAAGGAATAATAATATCAGTTCAGCACTCCAGTTTACGACACCAAACGATAAGTCGCTTCGAGTCATTGGCTTACAGCATTTCTCCGCACCTCGAATATGCTAGGAGTGTGTGCAGTGCGCTCGTTCTCGATCGATAGCTCGAAATTTTCCGCGGTGACGATGGAGGACAAAGCGACGGAGTTTCTTGTTAATATCGGAAGGTTGGTCCTATTGGGACGGAATGTGGAGATTTTTCGTTGTAACTACCGAATATTTCGATGCAAATCTTTTTTCGAGACAGAAATGTGGTTACTGAAACACAATTGTGGTCGTCGAAAAGTGTGAAAGTCAACGAATATCGATTTAAGCAAAACTAAAGCAGCACTGCGGTATCTTTCTGAACAGATTGCTGCAGTAAATCCACATAGTCACAGCTTAATTCTGAGGAAACAGAAACCACGCGAAGCTTGTTTGTGCTATTTTCCATCGCCCTTGCAATGCTCCCTAATGGCCGGATGTGACATTGAGGCGTTTAATATTGTTTGTAGTCTATTCCCGGTTTCTTCGCACTTTTTGAATCAAACCTTAGAAAAATTACCCCATATATGACGTGTTTGGTTGTTTCCTGAATCTTCCATGTATCGCAAGCGTTTTGTAGTTGTGCCAACATACAAGTACCTTATTTTCAAATTAAATTGAACTTTTAATTATATTTTTCCTATACATTATAATAATTCATTTATAAATTATATGAATAGAGAGCACATACGTGTGTTGGTAATGCCTAGTAATAAATAGGTCTTATACAAAATATTATTAAACTGAGTGCGCATGAATTCGGTGCATTTTCACTTATGTCGTTTTCTGAACTTAGTTAAGCTTTGTTTGCGTGAGGCGGAGGAATATCCTGGAAGTCGAACTTAAGCACGGCTTCATAAAAGTTGTACGTAACTGTGAATGGACTATTCTAGGGATTCCCCTTACCGAAGCACTGCAAGAATCAAATGTTATTTCGGGTAGGCATGAGTGCGCCTCGCCGCACTTAGGAAAAATGCCGCCCCTGGCCTTGTCGCGTGTCACGCATGGGGCCAAGGCAAGACGAACACCGGGCTCGTTGTCGGGCGCGCGGATAAGTAAAGGAAGTGGGTAAGGGGGGCGAGTGGAACGTAACGAATGCAGCGACGACCGCGCGGTAACGAGCCGCCGACGTCGCGGCCTCGCACGTGCACGGCCGCCGTCTCCAGCGCTCATTTATAGAACCTCCCGTGCAGATTTCCGGGAACGTAAGTGGGTCGGTCGATCCGGACGTGCGACCTTGAGCGGCCGACGGCTCGCTCGGCCCGGCACCAGCCGTGCGGGGCGGCGTCCTTAGGCAGAACCCCGCACAGCACCGACGTGCTGGACAAGTCAAGTCAGCAGAAATACTGCGTAATTATTACGTGCGTTACACTTGATGCTGTTGATAACGGGGAAATGGCCACAGCTTGGAATCATGTTATATTCACGTTAATTTGAATAAAGGCTTGCCAGGCCATCACTGGTGTATTCCTCCCGGCAAAGATCAAGGAAATACGAAACTGGAGAAATAAATAAGGGGGAGGGGGAAGCACTGAAACTGATACGGAAGTAGCGATTGAAGACGGGAGGGAAACGAACCTGGTTAAAGACGGCTCGGCACGAAAACCGAACTTAAGACATAAGGACATGACTCCGAACGGAGTAACCGGGGTCGGGGAGAAGGGGATCGAGTAAGGCAGTACAGGCGTCCCTCTCTACTTATTTAGCCAACACTGATGAAAGGAGTTGTAATGTAGTGCAAAAATGTAATTGTTCTAATAGTAATAGTTAGTGCCACTATAAAAGTTATAATATATAGAATTGTAATCCCTTTGATGTTTGGGGAACGGTGGTGGATGGCAGGTCAACCACGCCACTTCCATACAACGGGCACCAATTGAAACCACGAAAGGATGAAAATAGATAGATATGACAAGCCATTTACATGGTCATAAGTATATATTAAATGGGAGGGGGAATGTAAAAAATAATGTGGTCCGGCAACAGGACACCATAGGCCAAAATAAAAATATAAGGAAAATCAGTAAAGGCAAAGGATAACTTATACCTCTGCTTTTCTCAGAAAGGGTGCAGTTATAGGGGTGGAAAGTCACAGATGCGTGGTTAAACCTATAGCTGGTCATGTGGAAAAAAAAAAGTGTATTCCTCAGTAATTAGTAACCATTGCTTCGAAATGAAGACCATGTCATGATATTTGAGGCAACCCTCGTTCACTTGCAAGATAGTAACACCGCCGTTTCTTACTGATGTCATGGGTTGCGTGGCTTATTGAACAGTATGTATATCCATACATAACAAACAACCATTGTCACTTGCCTGATAGTTTAGGGGCACCGACATTCCCCTGAGATGGGACGAGGTCATAAGAACAGCTGTCCCCCGGCCCGCGAATGAGACCAACCCAAAGAAGCGGCCACACGACCATAAAGCGCCAAGGGAACGAAACTTTAAAGGCGTGATCCCGTGTCACGTTCATGGCGGTACAGGCCGAGTGAAAGGATACGATTTTACATGTGAAATTATTCTAAGTGTGTCTCGACCAAATTTCAATCGCTTTCAAAAATAAAAGCCTTTTTTTTTTTTCATGGGACTGCGGTGGTTGACCGGTTAGCATGTTCGCCTCCCACCAAGGCGAACCGGATTCAATCCCCGGCCGGGTCACTCCGGATTTTCGCATGTGGGAATCGTGCCGGACGATGCCACTGGTCGGCGGATTTTCTCGGGGATCTTCCGTTTCCCCCACCCTTTCATTCCGGCGCTGCTTCGTACTCATCTCAATCACCCTCATCAGCCCTCAAGACCTCACTGTTAAGAGCCGCCCAAATCTCTTCACTCACTCACACACTTTTTCCCATCTTTGCCCGTGTCACATTTCTACAAAAAATTTTTGTAAAATTTTTAATACCCTGAAGAATTGCAGATAAAGTTATATTTATATATTCAACAAAAATACAAAAGCACAAACTCTTATTAATTTACTCCTACTTGATCTCTTGTAGCATGGTTGTTCTTTTCAAAGGACAAACGTTAAGTTGAGTTGAGAGATTTAGGCGGCTCTCAACAATCTCAACAACGAGGTCTTGAGAGCCGATGAGAGTGAAACGAGCAGCGTCGGTGTACAAGGGCGGGGGAAATGGGAGATCGCCGAAAAACCCCGCCGACCAGCGGTATCGTCCGGCACGATACCCATTTGCGAAAATCCGGGAGTGAGCCGGCTGTGGATTAAACCCGGTTCTCCTTGGTGGAAGGCGAGCGGTCTAACCGCTCAGCCACTGCGGCCGCTAAGGACAAACGTGTTTTTTTTAAATTTGAAATCAATGTTGTGAAAGGCGGCTGAGACATTACCTAACATAATTTAACACGTAAGCCACGTGTATTGTGTTCATGCATGGAAAGCTAACTTAGTAAGGATTATAATTTAAAAAGCTTAGGTTGTGTCGGACTGAGTGAAACAAACTGCTGTTTCAGACATTGGTTCATGTGAATAAAGGTGGTGGTGCTCAAATGTTGAAAAACGTAAGCAGGTACGCGCGTTCGTATGAATAAACAAAGACATGTTCACTGACTTAACTGAGCACCTGCTCACATTCCATCGGCTATTTCTATGCATGGGGCAGCGGTGGCGTAGTGTCCAGGGCGCTCGCCTCCCACCACGGCGATCCGGGTTCGATCCCCGGCGGGTTCACTCGCGGATTTTCGCATGTGGGAATCGTGCTTGCCTGCGGGTTTTCTCGGGGTACTCCCGTTTCCCCCGCCCTTGCATTCCAGCGCCTCTCCATTCTAGGGTCTCATTTCTTTCATGCTCGGGGATGACGGTCACCTACGGGTCCCAGCTGGAAAGACCGTCACTCGGAGGGTGTTGCCTTGCCCCTGGTGCACTCCCCACACGCCATTATTATTATATTTCTATACATGCTTGATTGAGGACGAGCTCAAGCAGTAAGGGTGTGCTCCTCATGCTCAACTAGCACCTCCTCAAGAGAACATGCTCAACTTTCTTCGTACGACCCATTTTCATTACGGCATTTGCCTGTGGAACCGTTGTCGCGTCTGAGGCAGAAAAGCGCTAGGTCGATAAGGACGTGTCTACCACGGGCGTCAAGTGCGCCATCGCCGCTACGCGCAGGGCTCTTAACTGGCGTGCAGTGTTGTCGTGCTGCGTCTACCTATGAGACTTTCAGCGGTGACCCTATAATTTATCGGTGGAAAGTCTGTAGCAAAATTCAGTTCAGGCTCATATCGTAGTTTCGCTCGTGTCCGAGTTTGTATTTTTTAAAACACGGCTGTCAGAAAAGGCGTTTATAATGCTTTTGGATGGCTCCGAAATAATATTTATGGCATGTGTAATATCTTGAAAATAAGATTCCGTTCTTGTTTGTGGTATGTTTATTTTCGTAGGTAAATATTGTGGGGACACGTTTAAAAGTCTCGTAAAAAAAAACATGTTTAAAATATGGTGCAAGTCCAACGCCTTTCAAGCCCCAGATAGACGGACCCCTTAACATAGTATATTCGCGATTTCTCCACACCTTTTTTTTAATTAAACCTTTGTAAAATCACTCCATGTACGACGTACTTTGTTGTTTCTTAAATGTCACGTATCACAAGCGTTTTATACTTGTGTTAACACAAACGTACCTTATTGTTCGTTAAATAGAACTTTTATAAATTATGATATTTCATTTATAATTAATATAAATAAAAAGAGAGAGAAATAGGAGTGTTAGTAATAGACACTAAGAAATATTTCTTATGAAAAATAATATTACAATGAGTGCACGCGAATGCGGTGCGCTTTCCGTTTGGTGTAATTTTCTAGTCTTAGTTAAGCTTTGTTGGCATGAGGCCGAGGAATATCCTGGAACTAGAGCTTTAGCAGGTGTTCAGAAAAGTTGGAAATAACCATGAATGGACTAGACAACAGTTGTTGAGGGCGCTGACTGGCCAGGACCCCAAACAGTGCTCAGAGCTCCAGTCGTATAGTTGTCATTTAAATACTGTACAATATTCTTGAGCGGTGTCTGCTCTGCTTACGAATATCAGCTAAGAAATTTTTCACGTCTGCAAGGTAGTTTCAATATTTCACAATTTTTTTTAGGTATGGAATTTTTGGAATATGCTATTTACGTTTTACCTTAATGACATGCAACACTGCCTTTGTCTTTATTTTTGTACGATAAGGTGACAGTCGTCGCTGAAAATCTCAAGAACAATGTCAACGAGAGGACTGCGTGCCAGTTCAGTGCCTTGCCCATAGAGGCGATAAGGCATGTGATACGCGTGCTTGGGTCACCCCTAAAGCTCCCACGCTTCTAGGCTTCAGTACCTCCAAACATACGGCACCCGCCGTCTTGAAGAAGTAATTGTGCACTGGTATGGACATCTGGAGCCGAAGGACCGTCAGGACTGGTCGCCCAGCGATAGGAACGTTGCGATATTACTGATATTAGTAAATATCGATACTTTTCAATGGATATCCGATATTTTGGTATCGATATTCTGTTTCGATATTTATCCTGTTACCAATATATTTTTCCGTTATTTTGCCACATTTGTAATTAATTATTATGATGCGTATATAATATGACATATTCTAATGACTTCTGTTGTACAAAAATTCAGTATTTTCATTGTAATTAACAGTGCATATCTTGATTTTTATGAGTAAATTTTCTCACAAATGTAAAATTTTTAATGTTGTTGGTATCGATATTTTTGTCATTATTATCAATTTATTTATTCAATTTTATATCTTATGAAATATCGATACTTTACGATGCTGTAACATCCCTAAGTAGTCCTACATTTGTGGATTAGTGGATATTTGGAAATATCATTCGATATTATGGTATATCGATATTTTCCGATAATATCGGAATATCGATACTTTTTATTCAATGTTGATATCGAAAGAAATACCGATAGAATTGGATACCGCAACGTCCCTAGCCACCTCAACACTTGCCGGAGACAGGCCTGGCGAGTCAGCAGGTCATCGCTGGGATGAAGGTGGTTGTGCGTGGAAGGGGGGGTGGGGG
>NQII01000338.1:482907-579495 GCA_002778355.1 Clitarchus hookeri | reverse complement strand
GAGCGTTACCGCACCGCGCAGGTGAAAGCCGTGCGCGACCGGCCGTCTCGAGGGGCCGCGCATGCGCCCTCGCCTCGCGGCGCATGCTCATCGTCGCCGCCAGCCGCCCCGGGGGAGCAGTTCACCTCTGGTCCCACTGCGAGACGAGCACCGCGCTAGCGTCCAGGGCAGGTTACCCACGCCTGCACGAGCCGTCCACTTCGCCTTAGTGCAAAGGCAGTTCACGGCAAACTTAGCACTTTTTTAAGACCCTACTTAAGAGATACCCACTGTACTTGAATCTTACTTGCATTCTTCCACCCAACGTAAAATTAATATTGTCACGGTATGCTGTTGATGGACAAAAAAATTGCGCCACGTTCACATTAGAATGACAAGGCTATACACTAGATTTTAAAAAATACCAACATGGTTACATTATCACCGTGTGAATCCATTAAAGGGAATCCTCAGTAAACAGTATGAACCGTCTCGGTGGCACAGCCGGCCATAAGGAAGAGCTGCGATGGCGATGGGAAATAACATAAACAAGCTTCACGCGTGGTCTGTTTCCTCAGGATTATAAGCGGTGGTATAGTGTTTCAATATATCAATATGTCCAGAAAATATGCAGAATTGTCGCTATAGTATAAAACACCGTTTTACAGAAGAATAAATATCGCAGACGGAGGGCTACTTACAGAGAATTTTGCTGTCTTTGACACTTTTCAACGACCACATTTATGAACGGGTAACAAAATGTCCACTTTTATTTGTCATAAAAAAAGATATACGTTGAAATATTCCATAATTTAAAAAAAAAATTGACTAGACATCTGCTTTTAATGAGTTTAGTTGAAAAATATTGGGCGACTAGTAACGAGGTCTTGAGAGCCCACGAGGGAGAAATGACGTGAGTATGGAGCAGCGCCGGAATGCAGGGGCGGGGGAAACGAGAGATTATCATATGGCAACTTGGGGGGCTCTATCAGAGGTATACAAAACCTTGCTGTGGTATAAATTATGGCGATGAAGGAGAAAAACAAAGAGATGATAATTACAAGAAATACAAATCAACACATGTTTAATTATCAAAGATTTTACAACATTAAATTATGTTATATCGACGTCTTTGGTGTTTTTCATCTACTTGCAGTACGCCTAAGACAGAAAAAAACAAATATAATTTACCATCCATACACAAGTCAATAATTACAGTGTGCCGTAAAACCAATAACATACATGCAAATGAGTTAACAATTAATATTTTTTGCCAATAAAATATACATAACATAAAGTAATGTATAGCACCCTAGATATTCTTGACATTATACTTGACAAGCAGACAAAATTTACAACAATTCTTTTCTTTCTAGATTCACATAAAATGATTAAAAATAATTGACATAATTTAGTAAATTGCCCTCAAACTGGAATAATACAATATGAATAAAGTTTAATCAAAATATTTATAAATGCCCAAACAATTAAAGCAATTAATTGACTAGAATGACTATCGGAGCATTAGAAAATAGGACAGCTGTATGAGTCCAGTAAAGCCTCATTTTCATAAAACCAACATATTAAAAATTATTATTATAAAATACTATATAAAAGATTGAGATTTCGGCGGAGGCAGTCTAACGACCCGCCAAAGCTCCTATCGAATAAAAAGCTACTGAATGAGCACAATTAAAAACGTAGATAACAACCCAACAAGAGTTGTGGACACCGTGACTATTTAAAAAAATGAATTTATGCTTGGGCAGCGAACAAAGAATACACAAAACGTTAAAACAGGCAAACACAGCAACACGAGGATTTAGTTATAACCGAAACCAAATTTGGACTGGCGACCGAAAACACTAACATTACTGCTTACCCAAGACAAACACAGCTACGCCACACCAAACACTAAAACATTTAAAATAGCCCATATAACACACAAACATTGTCCACGGCTCACAGTTTTAATTGCCCTAACGCTCCGCGGCTCAGGCGAACGCGAGCCGTGCAACGACTTAAATAAACTAGCTAAACCATAAAAAAAAATATGACGCCCGAGAAGAGGGGGAATCAGGGGAGGGATAATAGGGGTGAAAATGGAGGGGATCCGAGCCGAGCAAAGAGTACACCACCGCATCGAGTAGAAACCAAACAGGATGACTTGCGCGACGAGCACTAGCGTCGCAACAGCACAAAACATCATAGAAATAGTTTTGGGTCGATCTACCTTGGAAAACAATGTGACCCAGTTGTAAACCCATTAAAAGTTCTCACAATATTATTACTCAAATAGGGTACATCACAGTCCAATTAAAAAAAAATACATGAGAACTATTCTGTGTTCCTTCAACAATAATCAAAAATGGTTAAAAATTATTTTCACCAATTTACTCTTAATCTCGCATTAATGATCAAAGATTTTAGAAAATGAAATTATGATAAATCATAATTGAGAGAAAGTTACGTCACAAGTGCACACAATCATTGTGTTTTGTCTTGGTGCAGTAACATTAAATCACAATATAATCAATGTGGAAAGCCAAACAACATTTCATCCAATCGTTGAGTCAAAACACAAAATTTCGATTTACCCTAAATTTTCATAATAATAGGGCAATTACCTTTCCTTGTACGCCTACAAATGATATACACTGTGAGACTTGAGCAATAATCATAAAAAGTATTGTATAGGGCTTATTAACGACTCCTGGTGTTATGCCTAAAGGCTTATCAGGGGACCGCTTACAAACTAACTCATAACTTAACTTATACTAACACCCATGCCTTAGCTGGGATTCGAACCCAGAGCCTCCACACCCCAAACTGGAGGCGCACCAGCAGACTGCGCCACAGGAAGCCGACAATAATCATTCAAACAAATTACAAAGTTATCATAACGATATATTTACCACACACTGTTGTAGAAAAAAATATATTAACAGTTAAAGAGGATAGTGTAAAGCCACAGCACACAATTGCAGTGAATTTGCTTGCTGCTGTTAAGTTAGAGCCACAACTTCAATCCATTAACTACCAAAGAAGACGGACAATAAAAATAGCGCACACAGAAGGATGCATCGGATGTATTCTGAAACTTTATAGAGGTAGTAGTGATACAGATTAGTAATACACATTGTCACAAAAACAGAGCAGCAGGACAACTACATATGGATCTGTAGTAGGCCTACATGGTCCGATCATATTCAGTAGTGCGTCGCACCCACTCGCACTGCGATACATGCTGCAACACGGTCTGGCATGGAGTCCAGCAGACGCCGGGTGTTGTCGTGAGGCAGACGAGCCCCAGATACTGTGGCTTCATAACAGCTGGCGTTTCAACTTGCCCCACACATGCTCGACTGGTGACATGTCAGGGGAGCGGGCAGGCCACGGTAGTGTCTGAATATGACGGAGGTAGTCCTGGGCGACCCGTGCCGTGTGCGGTCGGGCGTTATCCTTCTGGAATATCGCACCTGGAATCCCGGTCAGAAATTGGCGCAGATGGGGCTGAGGATCCCATCCACATACTGCTGGGCCTCCAATGTTCCACGTAACACAAGAGCGGATCGGCTATCATAGACTATGGCTCCCCAGACCATAATGCCTGTCTTGGCGGAAGTTCGTCGCTCGATAGCGAGATTGGGATTGCGGCGTTCACCAGGGGCCCTCCTCACCCGGGCGCGATGATCATCAGTCTCATAACAAAGCGGCACTCATCACTGGTGTTATGGTGTGGTCAGGCCTTAGCTGAACGGCTTGCCTGATCACACCTTCAAACATTAAACCTGGAAACGAGCGGGATTTCAACGCCACCATTTGGTCGTCGATCCTTGCGAAACTAGACAGTTGCAGAAAGCCCCTCCACCGGTCACTGAGCGGGGCCGCAGAACCACGCGTTTGATATAGGCAGGCGTCTGTCTGTCGTCGTGCGTCTTTCATATTTAGTCCTTTCGGCGACCCGACCAGCGAAGTTGACCAGGAAGATGGGGTGTGTCCGGCCGGCGTTAACCGCCTCGTAGAATCAACCTCCGGCAACATTAACAAGGTGATGACGTTCCAGTTAGGGTTAATTAAAATGGCGTGAGTTCAATATAATGAGTAATAATATTAAATTCAATGTGAAGCTCCCCCGGTCAATGGTATCATAAATATTTATTGTAAAATCTTAATGTTAATAAAACTCATCTTATATTTTCTGTGCTCTACCGAAGTCATTGAGTGATTATTGAGTTACGCCCCCAGCATCTTTCATGTACGAATTGGCTGAAAAGCTAGTTCGTAACAGTGAACACCACACACCTTCAGTCTGTGGCGTTCCACATTGCTCTGGCCTGGTCCCCACAGCAAACGGAGCCGCCGCTGTTGCAGAGTTAGCGGAAGCAAATGTAATGGGCGCTGGGTTTGCAGATTCAGCTCAGTAAGGCCTCGGAAAATGGTCCGTGGGCACGCATGAGCCCCGACACTGGCCAGCATCGTGGACCGGGTCGCCACGGGGTCGCTCCGCGCCTAACGCACGATCCGTCGTCGACCCTCTCGACTGGTAGTTGACCTCGTCTGCCCTGAGCCAGTCCTGTGCGCGTGGGTGGCTTTACGTATCCACTGCTGCCAACAGCACCGGGCGGTACGGTCCGGGCGAGCCACGTGGTGGGCTACGCGGTGATACACCCACCTGCGGTTTTCGACCCGATCGTGAGTCCTCTCTCGAAGTCCGTGAATTGCGTAAAGCGACGGACGTATTTGGCGTCTTCTCGGCATTCTCTTCGCTCGATACACTTGCTTGATATCGTCTGGGGTTTCTCGTGTTAACGCGGCTTCGATTACACTTGAGTGTGTACGCGACCGCCGGCCGTTACTTGCAGCGACACTGCCTGGTGTACGGTACAATGCACACGCATTATCATGGGATCGTGTGCATACCAGCCTGTACTCTCGCTACTTACATAGTTTCGCGGTTGTCGCATGGTTTCATCGTGGTACGCTATTTGCATTGTTATGCAGTGTAATAACCTCAGCTAACATTGTGGGATCAATTTTTTACCAAAATCACCTTGAAATATCCCATAAGATTCGCTTAGAAATTAAACTTTTTTTTTTGTTTATGTGAGCTAATGAAGTAGTCAAAACTAATTTTGCAAACAACCCAAGTTTTGCATTTAAAAGAAACTGCTTTATCGTTAAAAAAAACTTTATTACGGAAAGAAACGTTATACTTTAAAAAATTCACGTAGGATAAAAGCTGAAACCGGCATATTGAAGTTCATTGTTTGCAATTCTTTTTAGTATTGCAGACATGTAAGCACCCTTCAAAAGTCATGCATAGGCAGGCTATCAAAGACAGATTTGCACGAACCAGCTAGAGGGAAATTATGTTTATGGTGGTTAACTAAGCTAAAAAAACTACGCAGCAGAAAAAATATTTTTGGTATACATAGTACAGTGAATAATTTTGTGGACGCCATGTGGCGTAGTGAGGCACCAGCCTCGTTGCCCACGAACATATTGAAAGTCGCCGTGATGCGTGGTTGCCTACACTCAGGTCTCCACTCAATACTCTAACTTATTAACAATGTCAGTATTTTTATGGCCTCTGCAAATTGGACTGTGTTAAAAATGTAAATATGATATATTTTAATTTATTGCCTACTAAGCCCCTGCTTCATATCGCATGTAGGAATCGTAATGGACGATGCCGCTGTTTGGCGAGTTTTCTCGGGGATCTCCCGTTTCTCCCACTTTTACATTCTGGCGCTGTTCCGTACTCACCTCACTTCAACCTCCATCGACTCTCAAGACCTCGACGTTACGAGCCGCACAAATCTCTTCACTTCACTCACTTCCTCGTCACTTCATTTTATTCCCATACCGTGAAGAAAATATTACCCGCTATCGCTGACGTATTTACGTAAAATACACAACCGTATCCCCGACACAACTACATCCCAGCTTTTTTTTTAATCACTGTTTGTAAACTAATTAATTTTATTTATAAGCAGTTTTTATTTAAATATACGCGGAGTCGGCCCCAAAACATGACTTAAATGCAATACAATGTAAAATAGTATAGCAATGTCGGCAAATAAATCGCTCTTCTTGTGAAGGGATATATATATAAGATAAAGAGTGGAGTGGGAAGATTTGGGCGGTCCTTAACACCGGGGTCTTAAGAACCGATGAGGGAGAAGCGAGGTGAGTATGGAGCAGTACCGGAATGCAAGAGCGAGGGAAATTGAAGATCACCGAGAAAACCCGCCGACCAGCTGCATCGTCCGGCACGATTCCCACGTGCGAAGATCCGGGAGAAACCCCGCTGGGAATCGAACCCGGTTCGTCCAGGTGGGAGGCGAGTAGTCTGACCACTACATCACCGCGGCTCCTATAAGATATTTGTAGTATGAGCCCACCATATATTTACAGTAGGAATAGATGTAGATACACGGGCATATTTTACCTCAGCTACAATAATTATTGCAGTACCCACTGGAATTAAAGTATTTAGTTGACTGTCTACAATATATGGATCTAAATTAACACTAAGACCATCATGTTTATGAGCAATAGGATTTGTATTTCTATTCACATTGGGTGGATTAACAGGGATTGTATTATCAAACTCATCCATTGATATTACATTACATGATATCAATGTAATGTAATATCATTACATTGCATGTCACGGAGCTGAAACATATGTCAAAAAGGACGATAAATAAATGAGGGAATATATTCAAACAAAAAACCAGAACGGGTTTGTAAATTGACTTGGCGCGTATTTTTTTATCACGGGTAAATACACCCGCGCATTATTAATATTTCAGTCACTATAACAATTTCGTAATAATGCGTGTTTTATGTTTTAAATCACGATCTACTTTTAATTTGAAGTTGATACTGATGTTGGCTTTCGCGTAGTGTTGCAACAGCGTGTAGTCAGCGAACTTCACAGGTGCGAAAAAGACCAGCAACGTAAACAAAATTACGTGTTTCATCTTAGATACAAAGGCTTTGTTATTCAAGCTGGCCGCTCATGTTTTATTCCTCGTGCCTTGAGGGGAAATATTTTGTACAACATAATAAGGTCCCACAGGTGGTTATTGTTACGTGGTCTGCATTGCTTGCGATATTACGCGAGTTTTATCGACCGTTGTGGTATTAGACACAAGGCGACTCAAAGCTAGTTTGGGCTTGATTTTTGCTGCTGTAAAGCATTACACGGAAATGTTTTACTTGTGTTTCGGCAAGCCTGAGAATGAACAAAGACAATTTGCATCGTAGGCAACATTCGCTGTCTTAAAAATAAAATATTTAGAGTGCGTTCTATTTAGTGTCACGTTTTGGAACTAGTCAAGGAAATCATGATACTGATCTGTTAAACGTTGTATCTACAGAAAAACAAATTAAAAATAATTATATATATTTATGTGTGTGTGCGAGAGAAACTGCCTGATCAAAATGCCTGATCAACGCTCAGCCTCAACCATTGGTCCTAGAAACATGAAATTTGGAGGAAACATTCATTGTGTAATGGATGAAGCTACTAAGGAGGTATTTTTCAAAATTCAACCTCTAAAGGGATGAAATCGGGGGTCAAAGTTTGTATGGGGGAAAAATATTAGATGGTCCTATTAACTCGAAACATCGTGAAAGTATTGTAAAAAAATTAATAATTAAACATATGTTTGAGATTTTCTTAGAAATAAACCCATAGCAAAATCGTTCTATGAACTAGCATTAGAAAATTCGTAAATGTATTCAAAAAATAATTATATAATTTTGTCTTTGAAGTTTACAGAAATGGTATGTAAAAGAAGGTAATGAAAATTATCCTGGTAAAGCGCCTTCTCTTTTCACATAATCTACCAAATGGTAATTTTGATGCTTACCTTTCTCATGAGGAACCACGTTCTGAAGTAGCAATCAATCTACACCAAAATTGAATTCTGTCGTGGCTTAGAAAATAACCACCCGACGTATGGAAGTACCTGATCCTATGTGGTGTTTTTTTTTTTTAAATTCAGATTCAGCATCTTCTACTGACTTCTTCCAGGCTGTCTAATGTTCATACATCCATTTCACAGTCGACGTGTTCGGTGGTATCCTAGAAGAGAAGGAAGAAGCGTACTGCTAGCTAGATACACAGACGCAAGGAAGTACCAACTTAGACAGACCCATAACAAATATGCACAAACCAACCCTATACCGCAACGGAAAGTTGCATCTAAAAAAAAAAGCAATCCAGAAATGCATTCAAAAACCGCTGCTGATTAAATAATTTCATTCAATTTTCTATTTCAAAATATGTATTCTATTGTAACGACATACTTACTATTTAAAAATATTGTAACGAAAACACGAATTCCACGCGGAAAAGTAGCGGGCAAAAGCTAGTCAGATACAGTACCTTTAATATGCGTGTTAATATTATACACGCATAGTCGTTCCATATTAAAATCAACCTAAAAAAATTCTTGCCACTTTAATTTAGTATATTAAGTGACAACACGATGGAACAAAATTTCAATGCGTTTTTTCTTCTTGTTTTGAGATGAAAAGTTGCGCACGATTAATTTCCTAGGCAAATATTAATGTAAAAGTAGTTCTTTTGTGGAATAAAACATTGCAGGTTACCTTTAAGTATGCGTGAATTTGTAACACATATTTGGTATTGACTTATAAGTAAGAACTCATGTGTAAAACGTAGCCGTGGTGTAATAACTTTGCAACAAATTTGCGACATTATCATCATATGTTGACAAGCCTCCAGAAGAAATCATACTGTTAAAGGCAATGCGATATACTTTTATTTTTGTAAGTCTGGCATAGAGCTTCTGCCGAACACATTGCCAGATCCGTAAGGTTGATTCTGCTGACGTCAGCCCAGTCTTTACCAAGACTGCTAGCCACTATCGTCTAGATAGCGGCCTGTTATCTTTTGAATGACTATGAGCAGATATCAGCAGAAAGACTTCAGGCTGCGGTCTCCTTTCCAATACAGCGTAAACACCATAAAGATTAATATTTTGGGCCAATGTTAGCTTTAAGTCTCTTCCAGGACAGTTGACAGAGTATTATCTATATGGCACCTTCTTGTTGTCGTTCAGAAGACAGCAAATATAAATCAGTGGGACGACATCAAACACATGACTCCTTGCCGTGCTAATGAAATCACTCATTTTTTACGGTTCCTGTGACACTTGTTCATGTGTCACACTGTTCTGATCTTCATCTCAACTTCGCCCAACCTCAGTAATCCATGCAAAATTACTCAGGAACACTAATATACTCCATGAGTATATTAAGGCGAATCCCTATCTAACAATAATGAATAACTCACACCCACCCATAAGGAAGCGTTGCGTCGAAGGAAAATAGCATAAGCAAGCTTCCCGAGTGTACTGTTTCCTCGCCATTTTAAGCAGACGGTTTTAATTCAGCGACCTGTTTGGAACAGATACAGCAGCGTCGCCATATTGTAAAACGCTGTTATACGCAAGAATAAATATCGTAAATAAAGGGCTACTTACAGCGACTTTTTTTTTTTTACTTTGACATTTTTTAACGACCCCAATTGTTTCATTGACCAAATTATGAATGGGCAACAAATGTAATTTTTTATTTCTCTCATGAAAAATTATGTATATAAAAATTTTCTATAGTTTTTTAAAATTATAATAGACACAACTGCTTACAATGAGACCCGTTTGACTAGGGAGGCCACCACTTAAAACGTTTCGCCATCATCACTGTTCGGCGATGATGTCAGACATCACTGTTCAGCGATGTGGGGTTCAAGAAACGCTATAAATGCAACACCAGTAACACGGAAGGCAGTCACTCGATCCGTGAAGGAAATGTAATGTCAAATCACACCAAAGAAACATGTGCGTCGCGAAATTTCGCACTTTCGAACACGCTGAACAGCAGGACGCAGCTGCCGCGAAAGCTAATCAAAGCTGCAGATGTGACATCTTCCGTCCGAGAAACAAAAAGAGAGACTGGAATAAAAAATGATAATAACAAAGTAACGTGCAAGTTAGGTGACGATCCGAATTAAATTCTTAGTGGATGAAGCAATGACATAGAAAATCTAAAATGCAATGACGGAAGACTGGCGGTGTTCTCGTCAGATAACCTATCCCAACGCTTCTCGCAGCGCCACAGAATACGACTAGGTCTGCTCTATGCCGAACAAAGACACCGTTTTCACCCTCCTCAAACCGAAACAAATTAGATTCCTGCCTAGATTAAAATTTCTTGATTTCGGGGTTCTTTATTCACAAGTACGAGTACTCTCCAACATTTTGTTCGTGTTAAAACGCTAATGTCATTGCCATGATCAATATTTTTATTATTTCAGGGTAAATGTAAGTTGGTGATTTTTCAAAAGAAAAAATCGTTGCAAATACATATTCTAATTGGCTTGTTCATTTCAGTTATCATCTACAATTATAAGGATGTCCACGGTAAACTGAGCACTTTTGAAAGCCCTGCTTAAGATCTACTTGTACGCACATTCTGTGCTATTCCACAACATGTAAAATTAACATTGCCATGAGCCTGATCACTTCATGCGAGCGTCGGTCAAGTGAAACTGTACAATTATTATAAAAGTTAATATATTAGAAATATGCTCATTCTTACACTTGTGTGCATTAAAAAGACAGAAAGAAAAATAAATATTTCAAAATATAATTTTAGTATTCACAGCTGTTAACCAGAACTTTTAAATTCAATTTTAAGCCATGGGACTACATTATTTCCGTCATTACCAACTTTACTGGGAGCTTGCCAGTCAGTGTGCCCGTCAAGATATATGCAGGTAAAGGGCAGTTACATTTTTTCAAAGGTTGATTTCAAAAGTGCTCAAATAACCGCGAAACAGCCTATAACGTTGTTTAAATTAAGAATAACAATTTTCTCGCCCACGCCTACTCCGCCAGACTAATTTCAAGTGGTGCATTACAATTTGGAAAGTATGCAAACATTTCAGTTATGCGAGCACGAACATGTTCAGTTGAGAACCGCAGTAGTTGCAGTTGCTAAGGCGCTGCCACTGATTCGTGAGGCGATCCGGGTTCAATCTCCTGCCGGGTCACTCCGGATTTTCGCATGTGGGAATCGTGTCGGACGATGCCGTTTGTCGGCGGGATTACTTGGGGGATCTCCCGTTTCCCCCGCCCTTCCATTCCGGCGCTCTCAATCACGCTCGTCGGCTCTCAAGACCTCGATGTTAAGAGCCGTCCAGATCTCTTCACTCACTCACTCTGATTCATGAGGTGCTGGGTTTAAATCCTGAGTAAGCCACGGGAGAGTATGTCGTTATTATACGGTTGGTTTTATATGCAAGCCGTCTCAGAATAATTCCCCACGTAAAGCGGAGAAATTAATAACCGAAAATTCAAAAAGTAATTTCAAATAAAATTAAAATTCGCCTAGTAAAAATTCTTTGGAAATTTATGTTATCGTACTCAGTAAAATCACTTATTTATTTCATGCCTATATATGCAATAATTACTTTACATTAAAATGAACGGCTACGAATAACTGTAAAGAATGATGGATAGTTTTGTTGTATTTATGCGACTGTCATCTAAGTGTTACCTTTTGATTTAGGAGAATAATAATCTCAAGATCGTATTTAATCTAGGTCCCGTCTAAACGAGAAAGCAAGTGAGTGTAGTAGCTAAATTAACCTTTGCTCATGAGAAAGTGGTTGAAAATGTTATCAGCATGCTCTCTTAGTTCATAAAACCAATTATGGGAGGGGCCCCTCAAATACAAATGACAAATTGGTTTTGGTCTGATACTGCACCATTCTTTCCTTTGTAAATTAAAATAATGTTTGTTCACTTTACTAGATACAGTGATTTACAATCTAGAACCCATCCCTTGTAAAACCTCATGCTATTTTAAACGATATGTTTCGGTTTGTGAAATAAAATGCCGACGTAGTGTTAAATTGCTTTGATAACACTGAAGAGCAAAAAAAANAAAAAAAAAAAAAAAAAAAAAAAAAACTGGTATAGGCGTGCTTATGCAAATAACAGAGGTATGGAACCAATCACAGTAACGCGATGCGGTCGGCAGTTAGATCGGTTACTGCTGCTACAATGGTAGGTTATCAAGATGTAAGTGAATTTGAACGTGGTGTTATAGTCGGCGCACGAGAGATGGGACATAGCATCTCCGAGGTAGCGATAACATTTGGATGTTCGCGTACGACCATTTCACGAGTGTACCGTGAATATCGGGAATCCGGTAAAACATCACATCTTCGACATCGCTGCGGCCGGAAAAAGATCGTGAAAGAACGGGACAAACGACGACTGACGAGAATCATTAAACGTGACAGACGTGCAACCCTTTCTCAAATTGGCGCAGATTGGATTTGTGGACTGCCCTGCAGGATTCATGGTGTGAATTGCCTCCTGCATACCTTCAGACATTAGTCGAGGCCATGCCACGTGGTCTTGCGGCACTTCTGCGTGCTCGCGGGGCCCTACACGATATTAGGCAGGTGTACCAGTTTTTTTGGCTCTTCAGTGTAAATGCTACCATGCGTATCGTTCTCGGTGGTACAGTTCCGCTTTGGGCAAATGCGTTCCATTGCTCCATCATTTCCTGTGTGGCGTACAATTGCCCCACGCATTGTTAAAAACACAAAATGTTTTACGGAAATAGATATTAAATATACGGAAACGCAATCCGTAATGACGAAAAACGGATCCGAGCTCCATAAATGCAAATTACGGAAAGTCTCCGTATTTCCTATATACTCGAGTTTCGGGAACGAACAATGCCGAGTTTACACGAAGCTTTCTTGTTCATTGTAACCAGAAAATTATCGTTTCTGCGGCAGTTAAATATTCACGCCGCTATAAGACCTATTCTTTCGAACATTAAAAAGTGGTATCAAGCGTCTGTAACATTTAGCAACACCTAAAATGCATTAAATTGAAAAGAAACTGCATAAGGTGTTATGCGACTGTCGTAGTAATACCTACATTATACCCGTATACTTTGTCTGAAGGTTGTAGGTGAGTGGTTAGTCACGCATTGCCAACGTTTTGACTCGCATTCAAATCTCACTTAGGTAGAAAATGTTTTAAATATATTTTTATACACAGAAACACACAAAAATTTAAGTTTTTTTTTAAATTATAATTTTAGATGTTATTTTAATTAGGAAATCAGCGAAAAGGTTCCGTGAATTCACGGAAAGTTCTGTGAAATTTACGGAAAGTCCGTTTTTCAAAATCAGTATATTCGTAATTTTACGGAGAGTTTACAGACACTTCTGGGTAAAATTTTACCAACACTTTTCAGTAAATTAGGAAACATTTTTTTTTAACAGTGCGCTTTGGAGGAAATTAAAAAAAACCAACTTCGGATTTGACGTTTGGAAAGCCATACTGACTACAAAAAATAATTTCGATATGCGTTACCAGGACTTGTGTAAAATGCTACGGATATCACAAAATCTAGTCAAGAAAATTCTGGTAAACACAAATATGAATTTCGATTAAATTGGTCATACGTTTTCGTTTCATTTCACAAGTTCCTATTTTTGAAGAAAAAAGTGATGTTACTGCGTTTGAAAACTTCCACGTTGTTTTGGTTAAAAACACAGTGTACCTTTTGAACCATCCACTTGTTTTTTGCCTGATCAATCACGATTTAATATGACCTCCCTCTCGATTCTCTTCTATCTTCACTCAGACGTAAAAATACCTAGTCACGTTGGATATGATTAGCGTTGCTTGGGGGCTGCTGAAGTTTGCTGCGCCGTTCAAGCTGTCGTTCCACAACATTCCTCGTGCGTTAGGCTGCACACAAACGTTTTGTTTGGTGGCACGAAAGTTCTTCTGTAATGCCTCATTCTTAAGCGAGGCTGAGAGCTAGAATACTGATGGCACTACTTTAGTGAATGTGTGGTAATCACGTTTATTTTGCAGATTATCATGGTTGTAAAATATAAATACTTCAAAAACATCAACAATGAAACTACTACAACATTAGCATGTTTTCAAACTTCGCAACGTATACTGCCCTACATTTAAGACTATAAACTTTCATTGTGTATGTATCTTCTTCTCGTGCCTTATTCAAAGGTGGAAGTAACTTCTAAAGTATGCACAAACTGTTACAACATTCATTCTCAGCGCTGGGACCGTGGTGGTTCTAGCTCCAAGGGCGTTCGCCTCCCACCTACCCGAATCGGGTTCGCTTCCCAGAGGGTTCGCGCCCGGATTTTCGCACGTGGGAATCGTGCCTGACGGTACCGCTCGCCGACGGGTTCTCTCGGGGATCTCCCGTTTCCCCCTGCCCTTGCATTCTGGCGTTGCTCCATTCTCGCCTCATTCCACCTTCGTCGCTTCTCAACACCTCGTTCTTAAGAGCCGCTTAAATCTCTCCACTCCGCTTTACACTCAGCGCTTTCAATAATAAAGGGCGCAGTTCAAATTGTTGGGCATAAAACGCTCTCTTCCTAGAAAACTTATGTAAGGGAAGCTCCGGGAAGGAAGGGATGCTAATCCCAGGCATTTGATGAAGAAAGTAGTGGTTTTGCTGTCGCTGTATGTCGGCTGTCGTCGTCACTTCTCGAGAGGAATCTTTCAAGCAGCGTTCAAGGTCTACTCTCCGCGCAACGGTACTCGGGCTTCGCGATTAAGGAAACCGTTAGAACTTACCCACTTCTGTGAGGCCACAGTACCGCATCTCATTTCACCATTGATGACCAGCGCACTACAGTAAAAAGATAGCTGTGGATTTCTCTCTGCCTTAGGTGCTCAGGGGGGAGGCAGTACGTGTGTGCTGGGAATACAGCTTCAGCAGAAGACGACGGCCGCTTTTAGTTATGTGTACTAGTATACATGTATATCCTGATGTTGATAGGGTGGCCTGCGGCAAAAGGAGAGGAGTCTATGTTGTCACTGTGCAACTGGAGGAGGGGGTAAGGAAGAACGAAAAAAATAATAATAATAACAGCATAATACTGTGGGAGTTGCAAAGTAACGCTAGGAGCAGCACATTTTCGTTGGCATTGACTTACTTTGTCTAAATACCGCATACAGCTGATGAATATGAGAACAAATGATTTTAAGGGAAGAAACTGTTAAATACGAAACATATATAGTATTGTTCACTTACAGTAAAAAAAAAACACTACAATGTCTCCTAATATATTCCAGTCCAATAAAATATAGAATTTGCGTTGAACATTGTAAATGCATAACTACATAACTAGGCGCACCCTATTTTGTTATCGTTTACGAACATACTCTATAGAACAGAATCACATAAAGAAATATTTTTAACGAGCTGAGGAGGCTTGAGTTATTTCGCAGTAGCTTCGATATAGATGTCTATTTATTGATCGGGGGCACTGCGAAATCAACATGGAATGCAGAGCTAATAGAGATGGTGGGCCAACAACAGACATCTATATTTGTTCACTGAAGTCAACACTCCGCACACTCTGCGCGGAGACAAAGAAATTCCGGTAGGCGGACAGTAAAGCATGATTATTTTTAATAGTTAAGAATAGAACAAAATAATAGTGGTTATATAATACGTTGTCTATTCTACATGATAGTGCCAGAAACTACTTGCTATATTCACTCACACCATCAACTGCACTTTTTGCCGATTTATGATTGTTGATCANACCTCCTGAAGTTGATTACAGTTTTCTATATTCCAGAGTCCTGAACAGTTCCGTAGTCCAGGTACTTGAATTCTTTTTCTAAACCAATTTATAATCACCAGGATGCTATTTAAAAAAATTTCAGCCCATCATTTATCTTTTTGGTGTGGTGTTTCTTTCACGTACGCCTTTCACAAGTTGTGCTCAAATTAAATAATTTCTAAGGTTTGAATGTGAAAAATGAACCTGAAGACTAATAAAACCACGTTAAAATAAAATGCGGGCTTTTCCAGCATATACTTAATAATATTTACATTTACACTTTTGAATCATTGTTATGATTTGATTTTTTAACATTCGAGCTATGTATCTCAAAAAAAATCTATATTTTTTTAATGTTAGATTATTTATTATAAGCTTTTGTCACGCAACTCTGGTAACTGCCAGTTGCCTGGATATCTTCCCGTACTTGGAACGCAGGACGAAATATGAACTGTCAACTGAATGAAATGATATAAAACATGAGCGCACAAACTTGCACACCTTTAGCCGTATTCTCATGATTTCTCATCAACTTACGTTGAATTTTTCTGGAATTTGGAAAGGACTTATTAGCGTCCCACGGCGTTATGCCTGAAGGCTTATCAGGGGACGGCTTACAAACTAACTTTAAGACCTAATTTAAACTAACACGCGTGCCTTACCTGGGACTCGAACCCAGAGCCTCCCGCACCGCACCAACCGGCTGCGCCACGAGACGTTGGCGAAACTCGTTGAAATAATGTAAATTTTCTTTCCCGCAAATGACAGACCTTACTTTTTAGCCAAATTACTTATACAATTTTTAAAAATAATATTTTTATTTTTATTAATTGCATTTACTTTTAAAGTTAATGTGTGCTAGGTTCCCTTCCGTGAAATCCTAGCCCCCTTTGGCATTTTCGATCACCAGATTTTCTTCCGGTTCAGTTTATAAGTAACTTAAGCCTTTTACACTGCGTAGTTTGGGCGTGCTTGTCGGTCTTTTTAAAAGTTACGAGCTGTTTTACGAACCACACGCTTGCAAAACCCGCCAGCACGTTTGCTCTTTTCCCCTGCGTTTATTTGGAGTGCTCGCTCTTCCAATTCGTCGCCTCCGAAGTTCTGGCCCGCGACGTCCACAACACGGGGCAGTTTCCGTTGGAAATGTCAACGCTTCTCGTAGCTCGCTGCCTGGATACTATAGTCCAGTTTTTCTGAAGCTCTGGTACAGTTCTATCTTCAGACTATTCCTCCGCCTGGTGCGAACAAAGCTCAACTAAGTCTAGACAATTGCACCAAAGGGACAACGCACTGCATTCGTGCGCACTCAGTTTAATAATATTTTTCATGAGAACTGTTTCTTATTAGGCTTTAACAACACACCTATTTTCTCTTTTCTATTCATTATATTTATAAATTACGTATTATAATTTATAGCTAACATATAAGTAAATTTTCAGTTTGATAAAAAAAAAATAGGACACTTTTATGTTAGCAGATTCGAAAAGTGTGGAAATACCGAGAATAGATCATAGTTGAGTTGTATACTTCGCGTCAGATATCTGCGAGCTTGAGCAACGTTGACGGGAAGAGGGGATGTCACTGACGATTCCTGAAGTATATTAGAGCACGGGCGTGGGGTATAACTGAGAAGATTAGCGCTTGCCACGTTATGTAAAGAATAACGGAAAACATTTCCCGTGGAGACCTCGTTTCGCTCTTGCTCTTTCATATTTTCAAAGCGAACCAGCACTGTCGACGGGAGTGCACCATTATCGTCTCCGCTTCCACTATTAATTAACACTACATAGACATACTTATTATTGCCTAAATACTTTGATTTCGATAACTAATTTACCTTCACAGTGCTGCACTTATTGAAGGAGTCAATATTTTCCGATCAGTCAGTAGAAAGAAATCGACGCTGTGACGAAATCTTAAAATAAACAGTAATAACTCCAAGAAGTTGACCGTTTAAAATTTGAAATTAACAAAATAAAACTAATATGAAGTGAAATTGATACTTTACGAAAATATTCTCATGAGGAAACACCTATTTGAAGAATATTTTAACAACTTGCTTTGTGAAATAATTATTGTAAGTACAATACACATTTGTTTATTCCAAAAACCTCGCCTAAATGTGTATTTTAAAGGTTTCAAACAGGAAAAACTATAATGGCGGCAATTTGGTGGTTTGTATATCGTAGTTTGTCAGCTCCGAAGCTGATAAAATGCTAAACTCAAATTACAAAACTGCGTCGTAGATTTTGTAGACAAAACGGGTTACGTGACCATTTTGCTAACAAAAACGGCCAATTTGAACACGGCCTCTGGCTGCTACCTATTCCTCCCCCGTCCCCCACCCACAACAAGAGAGAGTGGCCGATAGAAGGGCTGTTTGTGATCTTCGCTTAGGCTCGCAGATACAGGTTTGTTTTTGAAATGTATGCCGATGTTCTGGGGAATGCGAGGGGGTGTCATAGCGAGTGTTTCGGTGTGATGAACATGGTGTCGGAAATGCATCCTTACGCTACAAATAAAATAAAACGCAAGACGCACTGTTGCTGTTGAAGATTCCCTCGCGGGTAAACAGTGCCTCGTCTGTCCACAACACAACGGCAGGGAAGTCTGGAATATAGTCTATTCGCGGTTTCTTCACACTTTTTGGACTAAACCTTTGAAAAATCACTCCATGTATGACGTGTTCAGTTGTTTCTGGAATGTGTTAAAATAAAAATACTTGTATTTTATTAAATTGAACTATTAATAATATTTAATCTATAAATTATAATATTTTACATTTATATTTAATATGAATAAAACAGTGAAAAAATAGGTGTGTTGGTAATACGGAATACCTAGTAGGGAACAGATCTTATAAAAAATATTATTACACACAGTGCTATTTTCTAGACTCGGTTAAGCTTTGTTTGCATAAGGCGGAGGAATAAACTGGAAGTAGAACTTTAGCAGTGCTTCAGAAAAGTTTTAAGTAACAGTGAATGGACTATGGTAATGCGCTGCTGCAAGAACCACCTGGCAAAGTCAAGTCGACGACGGCAATCATCACTACAGCCACGCGTGCTGCTTCTAGTACAGCGGTGCTGCATGCCGCCGTGCAACCAGGTCAACGGCCATCACTTTCAACAATTACTGTTGTAATACCATGCTTGCGGTTTCGATGTCAACTCGCTTTCGGTGACTGTGCTGCATGCTCTGTCCATAATAATGATTGTTTACAGCATATTAAGTTTGCGTTTTATTTAATTTTTACAATAAGGATGCATTTACGACGCCGTGTTCATCACATCGAAACACTCGTCCCGACACCCCCTTGCATTCCCCAAAATACCTGCACTCATTAATAAAAAAACAAGCTGTATATGGCGCGAAGTATAGTTCCTCGGCTTGGTTGCGCAACTAACGTTTCCTGTGAGGGGTCCAGAAGTTGACAGCATCGCTTCCGCCGCCAACACACGCGCGCTGCGACACCAAAATATCCCGTTGTTTCGAGTTGAACTTTCAAAACAGCCGCCCGCGAACAATAAGCTGCCCCGGTCGCGCGGTTACGTCACAGCTACAAACTAAGCAGTCGTAGTCCGTAGTTCTCAGAAGTTATACTTCGCCTGTGTAGGAGGGCGGGGGAGTAAACCGCTGCGTAGGTGATAGGGTTGAGTAGGCCTCCCGTCGCGTCGCTTCTTGGCTATCGCCATTGGCAACGTTAGCGAAATTATGTTACACTGTTGTGTTACACTGTTCTGGAATAAATCTTTGGAGTGAGTGAAGAGTGAAGAAATTTGGGCTACTCTTGACATCGTGGTCCTGAGAGCCGATGAGGGTGAAACGAGGTATGGAGCAGCGGCGGAATGCAAGGGCGAGGGAAACGGGAGATCCCCGAGAAAACCCGCAGAATAGCGGCTTCGTCCGGCACGATTCCAACATGCGAAAATCCGAGGGCGACCACGCCGGTAATCGAGCCCGGTTCGTCTAGGTGGGAGAGTAGTCTAACCACTAAACCACCGCGGCCCCCATTTTTAAGAAATAAAAGTTCCCGTTCAGGTACTTAGAATGAGGACTTGCAGCACACCTTTTTCTTTATCGTTACTCTGTAAAATGATAAGGTCAGCACTGAAAGTCCTAGAAACACGAGTTGACAACAGAAACATTCACGCCAGTTCAGTGCCTTGCGCGTAAAGGCGACCAGACATTCGTTGCTCGTTCCTAGGACGCCCTTAGCGCACCCAAGATTCCGGACCTCGGACACGTGAAATACCTCCAGCCGAACGGCATCTTTAAGTTGATGGATTCGTTCATTTTTGTTTTTAATATAGTTTTCTACGAGTTATGTATTATCATTAGGATGAAAAGGTTTGCGTACACTTCTTTTCAGTTAAGAACTTTGCTAACTTGCGTGGTAACGAGTGTGTTGAATGGTAACGTTAGTAGCAACAGTATGTTTTTATTGAACACAAATATAATAATAATAATTGGTGCAATAGTATAATTTCATGTTTCATATAATTTCACTGTGTTACTAACAGGACGGTATGTTACTACTGATGGAAGCCCGCGATATGGTTAAAACGTGCAGGAGAAATACGAAAGTGGATCAGATAAAAAAATTAAAAATACGATAAAAACCGAAACACTTTTCGAATTTCCTTAGGGGTGGTAGTAGAATACTGTCACGCATAACCGAAATTTGTAGTACGAACGAAGTTGGCACGCAATTCGAGGCCGCAGCAAGTAGTCAGCGTCGATATGGCGGCTTCGCTGTCAACATGCACCTCAGAAGCACCTCAGGAGCAGAGCAGCTGACGTCGCGTGAATGCCTGCACACGACGCGAGGATATTTGTTTTCCCTTGAGGTAACTATTGATTACAAGAGCAGTGGAACACAAGCGCGGCACTTCAGGGGGTCTGCGTGGTAACGTAGCGTGCTTTTATATCTTTGTTCAGTAGATTGCACGACAAGAATATTGAAGGTTTTCATATGACTAACCCTCGTATACAAAAAATAAATAAATGGTGTGTGGGGAGTGCACCCAGGGCAAGGCAACACCCTCCGAGTGACGGTCTTTCCAGCTGGGACCTGTAGGTGACCGTCATCCCCGGCCATAACAGAAGTGAGACACTAGAATGGAGCGGCGCTGGAATGCAAGGGCGGAGGAGGCGGGAGTACCCCGAGAGGGCCCGCCGGCAAGCGGCATCGTCCAACACGATTTCCACCTGCGAAAATCCGGGAGTGGACCCGCCGGGGATCGAGCCCGGATCGCCGTGGTGGGAGGCGAGCGTCCTGGACACTACGCCACCGCTGCCCCACCCTCGTATACAGCAGGTTGTTCACGGTAAAGTTAGCACTTTTGAGACCCTAGTTACTTTTTTTCCTATCAGCCCATTTGTATCCTTCCGCCACCTTTTTAAATAAGTATTACCACGTAAGTAATGGACACAGTGTATACATTTCACTGGACCTGAAAGTTAAAGTCCAAGGCTAAAATTAGATATATTTACTGACTGTTATTCCAAATGAGAGAGCTTTCAAAAGTGCTCAACTTTACCGTGAATAGCTTGTGGAGTGGGCTGAAAGAAGAAAATAAAGCAGAGTTGCGAAGTGTTATCAGCTAAGCGTCTTCTGCAACAGGCAGACTCGGTGCACTTGTATCGCATCCTTGTTGTGCCGCGGATGACGTCATGGTGCTACGTGTCTTCAGTCGCGATGCCCGAACACTTATCGGCCGCTCGTTTCGAAATATCGCACCGAACTGCAATAAATTACACGAGCTCTCACGACTTGTTTTCCCAGTTCATTGTTTCCTCGGTGCTTAGCGCTGATATCCGAGCGATTCGCGAAATTATTTTGTAATAATGACATGGCTGGGCTCAACTTACCATTTTCCATTTGCAGCAACACTCAATTTTATGTCGGGCAGATCTCTTTGCAATTTATATTTTAAATTTCCACATTTGATGCCTAGATGCGCGGGGGCGATAAGGGCGACAATGACACGCGCATCAAGTCCGCCATCGCCGCTACGCGCAAGGCTGTGAACAGGCGTGAAGTGTTCTCGTGCTGCCTGTAGGCCTACCTACGCGACGTTGAACGGTGGCCATATCATGTTGTTGATGAAAAAGTCTGTAGCAAAATTCAATACAGTCTCCTATCGTTCTTTCGTTCGTGCCCTGAGTCTGAAAAAGCTGTTTCTGACAATGATGGATGGCTTCAATATATGTATGGCATGCGTGATATCTTGAAAATACAATTTATTGCGGACACGTTTGATAGTTTCGTCAAAAAAGCCCGCATTTCAAATACCGTGGGTTTAGCAACCACCTTAAAATCAAGTTCACGAACACGGGGAAGCGAAGAGGAATTTCGCAACAGTGTACGCCAAGGTGAATATTATCAATGGTCTCAGATGAAGCTTTAAACCATTCATTGTTACATCCAACATTTCTGAAACCCTGCTTAAGTTATATATATACGTTCAGACTGTACATCCGCCTCATGCAAACAAAAGCTTAGCTAGCTCGTTCGTGGGCACACAGTTTAATAACAGTTTGCGTGATAACTATTTCTTACTAGGCGCTACCAACACACCTATTTTCTCTCTATTTTTATTCATGTTAATTACAAATTAAATAAGTTATCATAGTTATTAGACAAAATAAACGTAAAAGTTTAATTTAATCAAAATAAGACACTGTTATGTTAACAGGAGTATAAAACGCTTGTGACTTTAGGAATCAACCAACGAACCAAGCAAGTCATGAATAGCGGTTTTTTTTTTTTCTCAAAGTTTTGAAGGTGTGAAGAAACCGCTAATATACTATACACGTGATATTTTTAATTGGCGTAAAAGAGTGTTAGGAGTTGCGACTTATTTGTTGCGTGTTGAGTGTTGGAGTAGCGACATTGCAGACACTGTCGTGGTAGTTCTCGCCAGCGTCTGTGCGTAAGAGATGGTATATACGACGTTTCTTCACACATTTTGAATAAAACCTTTGAAAAATCACCCTAGCAATGAAGTGCTTGGTTGTTTACTAAATATGGCATGTATCAAAAGCGTATTGTACTTGCGTTAGCATAAAAGTACACTCTAAAATGTTTTTCTGTACTTTTACAAGAAAAAACCTTGGAAACCCAGTTGCCAAGAAAATCCTTAGTAAAACTACATACAGTGAAATCTGCAAATCATAGATTTGTAATATTACAAATAATAACCTTGTATTACAACTTACATTATTGAGAAGTGTACATTTTTTTTTCTTCTAGAAAGTAAATGTGCTGAAATAATAACACAGAATAACCAAAAAAATTATTTCAAAATAGTATTTACGAAAAAAAAAAAAATAAAAAAAAACTACTCTTTGCCAGCACGGGGCTAGAACCCATAACCCTCGTATTACTAGTCCGCACCTTCAACCACAAGGTCAACAACTTACGAGCTTGGGCCTTATTTTCATAGTAAATATTACAGAAGATACCTACAAAATATTGGGAAAGTTATTGGATTAAGAGGAATAATTTACCTTTATTTCATTTTAAGAGTTATGTTGTTGAATTGAGGGATTTGAACCGCTCTTGATAACGAGGTCTTGAGAGCGGATTTAATGCCGGTATTCCAGATCGTTTTCATGAGGGTTTTGGTAAAGCTCGAGCCATACCCAGGCCTTATCAGTATTCCAGGACGTTATAATGCCAGCCAAGGCCTTAGTTAAGCCACGGCTGGAACCTTAATCTCAGGGCTACGATTTTGGTGATTTTTCCTTGGCGCAAACGAAACCTACGCATGCGCAGAACGCATATCACTTTGCCGGAGCCGGTAGCATGACGGATATCAATAAACGATACGACGCGTCCAGACCGTTATACGTCGCTATGGAATAATTTATCTAAGAATTAGGAAATCAGCACAATTTAGTTGTTTTTCAAATAAACGTTAAATACGGCAAGAATACTGTGTAATATGGACATGTTTTAAAGACTTCCACAATTAGGGACAAGGAAAAGCACGTAGTAGGTGAAGGAATAAATATAATATTTATTCAGGCCGGTCAGGTGTGTGTCGTGTTAACGCTACTTGAATAGTATGCAATTACTACGCACGCGTTACGGGTTCAAATCCCTGTCAGTATAAACTTTTTTAAGGTTTTAAAATTAACTAGAACTTTCATATTTTCACACGTAATATGTGCAATAAAGTGTACTTATTTAAATAACTGCGATAAGTATTAAAATACTGAACGATGAAATGTTAACAGTATGATAAAATTGCGATTATTTGACAATAGGGCTTGTTTATTGGCAATAATTATATCTATCAGAACTTATTCAACAAAACCCACTATTCACGTTCAAAAGTCATTTTGCGTTTCTCCCTTTTTGTTTGAAGACCTTAAACTTCAAAAGAAAATAGTATAACGTGTGCGCAAATTATATTTGTGAGCCTGATTTCTACAACGGTGAAACCATATCCTCAGTGGCGGGACGAATTACAACTTACGTTGGTACGACTGACGACATGGCTTGTTTATTGTTGACGCTGGCTGTTAGGAATATCTTTTGTCCCTTGCGAAACACAAAATTGTGTTGTGTTTTAAACTGTTTGCATGAGTTACGACGCTGTGTTGCTAATGCTTCGGCGTTTTAGTGGAGGCTTATATGTAGTTCAACGAGTGGGTGTCGATTGCTTAAGTGACGTGCGTGCGTACGAAAATTTCGTTGACACTTGGAGTAGCTTTTATAATTCCATATTTGAAAGCGGGAACTGGATTGTTTTAACCGTGAACAGTCGTTACCGACTATAATAATGTTGAAAGGTCACGTATGCATATGTATATGACAACTCTGTTACGTTTCCCAGCAGGTTTAAAACACAATGAATTAATTTGACATGGTGTATCTGTGATTTGAACATTTGCCACGGCTCAACAAGTTGCAAGAAATGCTAAATTCTTGCCAGTAAAACTCATAAAATAATACTACAAATTAAACTGACGTAATATCTGAGATTTGCAAGACCGCTAAATGTCGTACATTTATTTATTAGTATGTGAACATATGAAAAGAAAGTTTCAATTCTGCTGACCAAATACATGTGCACCATTTAAAATTTACGTCTATAATTTCCACATTACAAATACGAAACATGTATGTTTCATAAGTTGTCACGCAGTAAAGAACGAAATAAATATATCGCGTCACACAATAAACATTACTATTGTTTTTATTACTCTATTCGCAGTTATTTCAAGTCTGTAATAACTACTAGCGATACAGATAATGTAATAAATAAACTGTGCAGATATTTATTTTTGCAAAGTCTATTGTGAATAAACACTTCAGTGTCGCTTACATTTGTTTATAGCCTCGCACTGGGCGGCGAATAACAAACCGCGACACAACCAATACCCTCTCAGGACATTGAGAAAACACGTTCAGAAATACGTTCCACGAGTTAAGGGTTAGTCATGGCTTTTCTATCGCCCGAGATGGTAGCACATATGTAATGCCAAACTGAACGTTCTGGAATATCGGCCTAAGAGTTCTGTGTAACTAGGAAACATTAACATTTAATGAGTAATACGGTCACGTTTAATTGACATTGTCGTTTTTTTTATAATTATTTGAGTTGTTTTGATTGTTTAAGTTATTCAAACTTGCAATAAATTAATTTTTGCACGCAACTACACTTTACATCATCCATAGTTTTTGCACAAACAGCTGTATACTGTTTTACGTTGTTGAATGTCCGCTATTTTAGTAAAGCTTGCGGGTGCAGTACAAACATTTCTTGTGGTATATTACAAACACAGCCCTTCTAGTTCTACAAGCGAGTAATTTTGCAAGAGAAATCTTTGTACAGTTACAAGCATTTGTAAAATGGCAAACAATTTCTTAGTAAAAATTACAAATTGCAATGTAATTACATTATTTTTTGTTAAATTGAACATTTACTTATATTTTATTTATAAATTATTTTATTTAATATATAATTAACATGAATAAAAACAGGGAGAGAGTTGGTGTGTTGGTAATGCCTAGTAAGAAATAGTTCTTATGCAAAATTGCATTACACTGAGTGCGGACGAATGCGGTACGCTGTCCATTTGGTGAAATTTTCTAAGTCTTGGTTAAGCTTTGTTTGCCTGAGGCTGAGGAATATCTTGGAAATAGAACTTTAGCAGGTCTTCAGAAAAATTTAGTAACCGTGAATTGTGTATAGTGGCTTGAGCTAAGCCTTCCCGAGCAGTAAATAGAGACCTAGATATTTCGTGACCTCGTTTCACGGCCAGGATAAACTTGAGAGCTCTGAATACACCCCAGACGCTGTAATTTGTTGATTGGCCGGTGTCATTAAGAGCTTTTTATCCTGTGTACTAGATTGTGCGTTTTCGCGGGGTATATTCCTACATGTGTATTATTGGTTCATAGTCCCGTGGGGCGTCAGGAAACGAGCGGCCTAGTACCGAAAGTAACAAAGATGTACATAGCTATATATGTTTAAAATCTATCCTAGCACTAATTAAACTCGCGCAATTGTGAGGTCTCTAATGACGTAGAATGCATGAAACGGGGTGGTATTTAAGGAGCGAACGATAATGACGGGTAAGAAGAAGGAGGGGAGAGGGGAGATATTTGGACGGCTCTTAACAACGAGGTCTTGAGAGCCGACGAGGGTAATTGAGGTGAGTATGGAGCAGTGCAGGAACGAAAGGGGTAGGGAAACGGGAGATCCCCGAGAAAACCCGCCAACCAGTGGCATGTCCGGCACGATTTCCACATGCGAAAATCCGAGAGTGACCCAGTCGGGTAATGAACTCGGTTTGGCAAGGTGGGAGGCGAGCAGGCTAACCGCTCGCTCAGCCACCGCGGAAACGAGATAAGCTTGTGGTCTTGTCGCCCCGTGGTTCACTCCGCACTGTGGTCTTTGCCCGCCACACCACCCGCGTGAGAAACTCTATCCCTCCAAGTTGTGCGATCAAGCCGGAGACGTCAGCGGTGGCAGGCCGGCAAGAAGCCTTTCAGAGAGACGTTGATCTTTTTTACGTTTTCTTCCCTCGCTTTCAGGATGTTGTGGGTTCAGAACCGACCAGTTACAAGAAAGGGGAGAAGGTTCTCAAATGGTTTTTCAAACGCCTTTTCATGGTACTTGTTAACATAAGGCTCATTATGTAAATTTTGCACATTGGAGTTAAGAATGGCATATCTTTGACAATTCGTATTTCAGTGTTACCTAATAGGCTATATCTCATATATGGAAAATATTTATTTATGTGCATCTGCATACAGTAAATCTCTAGACTTGTTTCGCCTTATTTAAATTATGCTTCCATGTACTCATAATAACATCGTCGCTCGCTTGTTACACCTGTTGGGGCCTAATTTGTATCCATGGGTTTCCTTAAATGTTGCATGTTTGAATGATAAGCAAATTAAATGTTCGAAAAAAAAAATAGCATGCTCACACACAAACGAAATTAAAATTTAAAACTTGCGTTGTATGAAGTTTTCAGATGCCATCACACAATATACATACTAATCGTCACGGCGGAAGTTTGTTGAAATATTGAATACAGAGAACAAAAAAAAAATAATTTATTGAATCTGATTAGCTGTTACTCTGTAACCTTTGCGTCCAGTTTAAGTCGGTTCAACTTACCAATTATGGAAACATTAAGTTCATGTCCTTCGCTACTTAATGTGGACACGCTGCTGTGCGACCTATTCCTGTACGTATCAAATAACGCAAAGTTAACTTAGCGAGTTCCAAGTTATTCAATGAGAATAAGCCTTTCCTCATCAGAGTGGCATCCGGAATGCTGTTATTTCTGCAAGTGGGCCGAATTTGCTAAAATTACGAGCCATGCCGTGGATGGTTTGTGAATCGAACCGCTGTTCTTTCGGCCGCTCTCCGCTTGAGGCTAGCGCCTTTAAAGCTACTTCCGTAAAAATTTTAAAAATTTCCGCAAGGCCACGCAGTCCGTTCGCAAATAGCATGCGGCGAACTTCAAAGGCGTCCCCCGACGTATGGATACACGGGCAACGGGCGGTCGAGACCTGCATAGGCTCTGCTCTTCCTGCTACGGCCGCCCAGCGACAAGTGTCCGTCTAACCCTGCACTGGGCGAATGTTGCGATTCCCAGCTCAATTTGTAGTTGTAGTCCATGCATGGTTACTTCCAACTTTTCTGAAACCCTGCTTAAGGCCCCCGTCTACCTGGAACTTTTTCCCACGTCTAGGCCGAGAAGCGCGGGAGCGATAAGGGCGACACTGCCACGCGCATCAAGTACGCCATCGCCGCTAAGCGCAAGGCTCTGAACTGGCGTGCAGTGTTCTCGTCGTGCTGCGTGTACCTATGGGACTTTCAGCGGTGACCATATTATTTTATTAGTGGGAAGTCTTTAGAAAGGTTCAGTGCAGGCGCCTGTAGTAGTTTTGTATGTATCTGATGCGTGCATTTTGAGCTACAGCGCCTTGGAAAGGCCGTTTTTTAGCGGTTTTGGAGTGCTCTGAATTGATGTTTCTAACGTACGTTATATTTTGAAAGTACTTAACAGCTCTCGTCTGAAGTGTTTGTTCTTTTCGTAGATCAGCACGTTGGACGCACGCTTAATAGTTTCGTTGAAAAACGTGTGTTTGGAACACTCTGCAACGCAGTTCAAGCGCCAGGTAGACGGGGGCCTTAATTTCTGCTCTCAGGTTATTCATCCGCCTCACGCAAACAAAGCTTAACACAAACGTACACCAAAGGGGCAACGTACCGCATTCATGCGCACTCACTTCAATCATATTTCCCATGAGAACTATTTCTTACTAGGCATTACAGCACGCCTATTTTCTTTCTGTTTTATTGATATTAATTATAAATGCGCTATAATTTATAGACAGAGCATAAGTAAAGGTTTAATTTAACTAGTTATAAGATGAGTTTATGTCAACAGAAGTATAAAACGCCTGCGATGAATGACGTATTAATGAAACAACCAAACACGTCATAAATGGGGTGGTTTTCCAAAGGTTTAAATAAAAAAGTGTGAAGATACCGCGAATAGACTATATCTGCCCTATCAAACCCACAGATATGTCAGTTTAGTAGAAGACAGCTTTCAACGAGCATGTAGTTACGCTTCGGACTGTAGCGCGAGGGCTTTTGTTTCAAGCTCCCGTGGTCGTTTATCGAGTTGAACTGTGATATGGAGACTTTCCATATGATAACCTGTTGGACATAATAAGCAATACTCGTTACGAGTCCCGAAAATAAATCAATAGAATGCTGTGTTGTCGGTTTAATTCCCCAAGTACGATTTCATACTGGTAAAACAAAGTAAAACAAAAAAAAAAGCATAAAGAAGGAAACCATCTTGTATACGTCGATTTCTGGACAAAAGGATCAAAGCAAACTGTTTCAGTGTATGAATACTTACTGAGCCATTTCCTGTGCTATAGCAAAACGATACTTGTATTTAAAATTTAATCTTAAGATACAGTTTCAAGATTAAAATAAAACAAAGGTGACGGCAATAATCCCCCCTCCCCCTTATGTAGATCATGTTAGGAGCGTCTTCCTCTTCCTGCTGTGTGCAGATATTCAGAGTCGCTGGCATATGTCGTGTGCGATCTGCGGCAGTGGGGAAAAACGGCGGAACAGGTCGGAGCGTGGGCCAGCTAGTTTATTATTCACCGCACATCTCATAAGTTTGGGTGAGGACATGGACTCGAATGTCTCGGCCAGACTGGGGGGGCGACCTTGACGCGGCAGCGGCGACCTCGGGCCGCCCGCCGGGCGGTCACAGTCACAGTCAAAGGAAGGGGAGGCCCGGGCACGTCGTCCTTCTCGATCACTGCCGGTATTTTTGGTCTCCTTGCCGAAGGCTGCCTGCCAGTTCGTCTGCTGGTGCGAGGAAAGTGTGTCGAGGTTGGGCCTCACAATGAGCCTTCAAGCGCCCATGATTTGTTGCTCCAGCGGGAAAATTCCTACTCCCTCCCCCCGTCATCTTCCTCCTTTAAAAAAAAACTTTCCATCCTTGGCTGAACTCCAGCGACCATCCGGCCCGCGCACGTCTCTTCCGGTGGTCGGCGCGCCGCTGCGCTCGCCCGATGTTCGTTTTAGCAGCCGGTCGTCGGCGATTTGCGAATCCTGTGCAGCTACAGAATGGGCGTTTCAACCTCGCTTACTATGCGGGAGATAATAATTTCATGTATAGAGTCTATTGGCGGTTTATTCACTCTTTCAGAATCAAACCTTTGAAAAATACTCATTTAAAGTGTTTGGTTGTTTCCTAGTTAAGTCATAGAACACAAGCGTTTCATACTTCTGTTAACATAGAGTTATCTTATTTTCCATTAATTTTTACTTTTACGTATATTTAAACTACAAATTATATTATTTTTAATGTAATGAATATGAATAAAAACCGAGAGAAAATAGGTGTGTTGGTAATGTCTAGTAAGAAATAGTTCTTATCCAGAACATTATTAAACTGAGTGCGCATGAATGCGGTGCGTTGTCCCTTTGGTGTTGAAAATATATACAATTGGCAGAAAGTACATCCTGAACAGGGCTTTCAAAAGTACTTCAGCGAGCAGGCTGTAGTCATTACTATTGTTACAAGAATGCCTGAGGGGCGTATCCGAGTTCCTGACGGGGAGGCCTTAATAAAAATAAAATCAATAACATTAATAGTTATATTTATTCTCAATGCTACCAACAGTCAGATCTGTTATTTACTAGTCTGAGCATCCTATTGACTCTTATTATTCTTATCGAGCGTAATATTCAATTACTATCTCCATTTCAATGGAGATGTCCCTTGTTGATGTCCCTTCAACTGCTCCAATTATTTACACACGTTTAGTTAAAACTGTTTATTTCCATCGTCCCGAATGTCTTTTCACTCACGCATCCAGTTCACAGTCCTGCAGATCAGCCCCACTCTTCACTGCACACAAGCTCGCCGACGCACTTTCGCAGATCGCTGCAGTCATCCATCGCCGCTCCGGAATCGCCCAACTGTCGCTTAAGGTCTAACGAGACGCCAAACTCTCGGTTATTAATCATACCATCCTCAGAAGTTTGCATGTGGTATTTATACTTGAGGTAGGTGCCGTCTAGAACATTCTCGGCAATCCAAGATGCACTGGAAAAAGTAATGCCGATGACGACATTTCTGCGTGATAAATAGAGAAATATGATCTTCTCAAGGTCAGCGAGGCGCGAGCTGTGATAAGTTTTTCTGCGTGTGTGGCGGCGCCCTTTATGATAGGCCGCTCGCTTTCTGTAACAGATACTTGGCCACAAGCCTATAGCTCGCCTGTTCATTCAAAACAATCCTTTGACTTGCTGCCGCCGCTATCACATAACTGCTGTGCTTCACTTCCACTCGCTCGCGCGGGATGTGAAGCAGTGAGCACGTAACACAATTTTTAGTGCATATACTAGATTTTACTATAATCATTATATTAATGATCGTAAATATTACAGTTTAGGTCATAATGACCGTTCCGTCTCGACTTAAGACATATTGTATATGAAAACTGATCCAGGTGTTCCTTAGGTTCATATTTGCGCTATTTGCACACTGTTTGTAGGTTCCTGATTACGTACGTTTACCATCTTCGTGTATAATCTCCTGCTGTTTCCAAAAGGCTAGGCATGCTCAAATATTTTCATTTCGTTTATGTACATCAAACTGCATCGAGCGAATGCTCTTGGTAATTTCAATTACAGCATTTTCTTCTGTGTATCGGATATTGATTTAATTATTCATGCTTATCGCCGACGTACAGTTATAATCCTCGAGCTGCTCTGGGGCCGCGGTGTCTGATCGGTTAGACTGCTCACCGCTCACCAAGGCGAACCAGGTTCAATCCCCTGGCCGGGTCACCCCGCATTTTCGCAAGTGGGAATCGTGCCGGACAATGCTGCTGGTCGGCGGGTTTTCTCGGCGATGTCCCGTTTTCCCCACCATTGCATTCCGGCGCTGCTCCATTCTCACCTCATTTCACCCTCATCGGCTCTCAACACCTCGTTGTTAAGAGCCGCTCAAATCTCTTAAGTCAACTCAGCTCGAGCTGCTCGTTAACACGCAGTAGGTACGCGCTAACTCTTGCAACAGTTGTGAACAGAGCTTCAGTAAGTAAATGTTTTATTCAAACACCCCTCAGTTTTTTTTTTTTCAAGTGATGTATGCTCACGAATAGCATTTCAGGACTTCATGTTTCCGTTTTCTATTTCCCTCTGATAAGTTGCTATTTTTGTATGTGAAAATTAATGAAACGCGTATTTAAGTCGATAACTCGCCCTCATGCAAGAGATTTTCAGCGGAGACAAAATAATTTATTACGTAATAATAAAAGACCAAGGCGTTTTGCACATCAGTGCTACGAGCGTAGAGGCCATGAGGCATCTAACGCGTGCTTCTCAATCGTCCTTAGCATTTTCCATGCTTGTGGACCTCGAAAATGCCAAAAATCTCCTGATAGACGGCATCCTTAACGTGTAACCAGCCAGTAAATGTTTACCAGTTTTTAATCACATAAATTCTTCGGGAGGTTAGCAGGAACCTCGAAATGACGGAAAATATGTACCGCACTTCCATTTTTATAATAACTGCTAAACGTGTGTATTGTATAGTATCGAACTTTAATATTTCTTGTGTAAAGTCTAAGAAGCAGCGATCCTGAAAACACACCTAACGATCTTCATTACCAGCTATTTAATAAATGTGCTGAATAGTC
This sequence comes from Clitarchus hookeri, assembly GCA_002778355.1. Lineage (NCBI taxonomy): Eukaryota > Metazoa > Arthropoda > Insecta > Phasmatodea > Phasmatidae > Clitarchus > Clitarchus hookeri. Next base: position 547,099 of record NQII01000338.1, on the reverse strand, counting down.
TGCTGCCGTATATTCTGACTCCCGGAAATATCAGACAGTAAATATGACTCAGAAAAGAATATTCCAAAAGCTAAAAGAATAACATCACAATTTTATATATATATATATATATATATAGAGAGAGAGAGATATATATATATATATATATATAGAGGGAGGGAGGGAGAACAGGACGATTCACAGAACCCAACCCCTTGTTCTTGGAAACAACACGACACCGGGGGTTCGCGAAAATATTTTGATAACTATATGAAGCATTGATTGGTAGTANCGGAATGGGATGGGGGGGGGGGTGACCTTTTAATTGGCAAATGGCAATGTGGGTCTTATAATGTATCGTTGGATAGATCATCTACAAGGAAACAACATTTACTAAGACACCTTTTTTTCTGACGTGCATAGCTTACGCACAATGACAATTGATCGCAAACGTGTTTTCTTACTACAATTCGAAAGGAAATGAACAAAACATGTTGTTTTTTCTGGCGTGCATACCTAGTTTACGTACAATTAAAAGGACGCCGGTTGTACTGTAAATGCCGGTATTGTGTGAGAGAACTACCATGAACTGGGAACTGGAAACACTCATTCGCACACAGCACTCTTCATAAGTGGTCTATATGTCGACAACCCTGCACTATAAGAAATTATTTGTAAATTTACCATGTCAGTGTATATGTACAATGACAAAGCGCGAATTGTAAATTATTTTCCCATACATGCATGGTAATGTTTCTACAGTTGCTCAGGAAAGAGTCAAATGCGTAGGGAAGTTCCCAACTTTGTTTAGTAGCAATGCTAAACGTTCCCACATTTTCAGTCTGACATGTAGTATTATTCTCATACACTGTATAGGTTAAATACTTCTATTACAGTTTAGGAAGTTTACAAGAATTTGTTTTTACAGTGTATCAGACAAGACTCTGCTCTCCGTCTTACATTCGCGGTTGCTCGGCGGACCTCAGCACTGATGAGAGATCCACATGCTGCTCTGATTCCGTCTTTCATGCGATGTACAACGAATGGCTGTCTTAATGATCGAACTTTCGATTGTGAGTTAACTTGCATGCAACACCTGCAGTTTCTGTGGATCACTTATCTGCTTTTTGCTTGGTGCTGCCTTATTCACCGCTTTTGTTCGGAAACAGCCTAATAATAACAGTTACGTTTATCTACTTATCATTGGTTGTGCGTAGACTATGCACGTCAGATACACAATGTGCACCATTGCGGTATTTCCGGTTGGAGTGTGAGACTCGCTCTGATACTAGCAGTGACCTGTGTGCCTTACTGCATGAACTCGTGCAGTATGTGTTGGACTGTTTCCGAGCAAAAGCGGAGAATAATGCAGGACTACGCAGTAAGCAGATACGCCGTCTACCACTTACAGGAACTGCAGACTTGGTATGCAAGTTAACTGACAATCTAAAGTTTGTTCATTCAGACAGTCATTCTGTTTACATTGCAACCATTAATCGTGTGTGTTGTTTTAGTGTCAGACATTGTCTGTCTGTGGTGTTGCTTTATGAATGGAATGCCGTTTACAAACGAAGAAGCATTTGACATGATGATTGATGATACTAGGAGAATGTCGTTGGAACTGCAGAGCTGCTGCCCGTTTGTACGCAGAGATACCCACAGCGCGTCCATCACTCGTGCGATGTCTTCCAGCGTCTTGCATGTCGCGTGCGCACAACCGGGCTAGTGCAACCGACACGCAACAAACATCGTCGCATTGGACGACCTGTGAGAGACGAGAGGGCTGTTGATGTACTTGCTGTCATGGTAGTTAAACCTCATGGGTCTACACGGAGGATTGGTCGCGACTCAGGATTGTCTCAAAGTAGTGTGTGGAGAATCCTCGCTGATAATCGTTTACATCCGTACTATGTACAGCTGCACCAACAACTTGGAAATAATGACTTTCCTAAGCGCATTGATTTCTGCAACTGGTACCTGAGCAAGGACCGTGCTTTCCATCGCAGTATTTTGTGGACTCATGAGGCCACATTCAAGAGTAATGGTGACGTTAACATTCATAATGCCCATTACTGTTCTGCAGTCAACCCACATTGGCTCCGTCAAGTGGATAACCAGCATGTGTGGAGCCTTAGTACTTGGTGTGGCCTTCTCGGACATCATGTCATAGGACCATATTTCTTTGAAGGGCAATTGAATGGTGCAGCTCATGCAGACTTCAAGAATAACCCGAAGAGCATAAAAAATGAATTAAAAAAATAAAACAAAACTCTAGTTATCGGATCAAAGCATGCGTTCCGGATCCATATCATGCACTGATAATATCTCTAAAAAAATTTTGTTTCTTTATTTTGCTTTGCGGCTTATTTCCGGCAGTGGTTACAGTCCATTTAAATGCATAGGCTATAGAAAATGGTTACTAGTATTCGTACATAAAATATTTCGTAAATGCTATTTGTAAGCAGACATCACAAAAACATTTTTCAATAAAAATCTTTTTATGCTGAAGCGCTTAGAATATTGCAGAATTTGTACTTATGAGAACAGAAATTACTTTTGTTTGACGTAGATCAAGGTGTCTATGCAGATTACGAATGAAAATAAATGTAATGTCAATTCGTGAAATATACTCAGATTTGCAATTAATATCAAATGTGTTTTCAGAGAAAAAAAAATAAAATGCACATTTTATTATTTTTTATAAAGGTTGTGACTTGTATTTTTATCTTACATAATGGTGAAAGCAGTGATGTTACTCATCTCATAAAGAGATGCTGTGTTTGTTATGTAAAAGTGTTTTTCAGAACGAAATTAATTTACATGAAGAACAAAAAAAGTGGAGAATTCTGGGAAGAGTCGAAGTCTGTCGATCTGCCACTTTGGNGGTTATTTTTTTTTTTTTTTTTTTTTTTTTACTGGTTGATAGATACGTACTTTAGTGGTTGATAAGATTGCATGTTCTAAATCTGCACTTTACTTTCCAGGTTAACTTATCTTACGAATAGGCGCCCAGGGCATCAACCTCGCATTAATGAAGCGAGGTTAAGAAACTGCAGGGCCTTTACACGATGCATGGAGCTCCATGTAGGGCTATCGGACATAGTCAAGTAAAAAAGAACCAACATAACGATATCTGTTTTCATATTGTGTTTTTTTTTACGTATTCGGTAAACATGGTTTTATGTTGCACAAAAGAGAACCAACCCACTTTCACTTTCTAAGGGGAACTTACGGCCTATCAGCTATCCCACATTCAAATTTTCATTGATAACAATTTTAAGAATAAAATCGGTGTGGTTTGCTTAATTTTTAAACAACAAACTTCAGTGCTATTAAAATTTACAAGAAAGGCCCGCTAAAAATTTTCATAATAACTACAACTAGAAGAGTAAAATATGGGAAAATCGTTGACATTGAATATCTTAGTTAGGGTCACGTGTGAGATGGTTCTCTCTTGTATAAATACGCCCAATTTACGTGCATTCTATGAATATTTGTAGAGCAGAGCATGTAATTGACTCCTATCCAAGTTAGGTAGGTAGATCTCCATACGTGTGGGTTGGTCACAATATACACTTAACTTACAACGTCCGTTTGCTGTGTTGACCCAAAACCGCAAGCAGTTTTACATAGCACCCTCGCTATCTACGCTTATCGCACACGCACTCAGCACACAAATTAGTTAGTTTTTCACGCTGACGGTTTCTTATATGAACAATGTTCAGTACTTGCCCTGTTGTCAGATTATTAAGTGTTTGATCTCGTGCAGTCATTTACACAAAATCTGAATCAGTGAGAATTTCACTGTTTCAATCAGTTAACAGTACATCACTGATTCAACAGTCACTTAAGTGAATTTAACCGATGCATCAGGGAAAAATGCCAGTTTTCTTTCACTTATTGATTCAATGATATTTTCCACTGATTCATTAGTAATTTTTTTCACTGTTTTTCAGTAATTTGTTGTCTGACTGATGCATCAGTTTAACAGCGTGTAAAAATGGTCGTCAAACAACGTTTAAACATGGCCGTTAAAAAACGTGTGTCTAGTGAAATTACAACGAATAAACTAATAAAACCAATACAAAATACTTTCTAAAATGTGTTTCGTCTTTCAAAACACCATTTTACGAAGTAATAGGAACATTTAGCCTTCCTTTATTCCGTTTTTACGTCTTTCATTTCGTTTTCATGTAATCATAACAGCGCTATGTTTGAAGGTTTAAACTGCATATAATGTGGGGAAAAGAGTGCACTCATATGCACTATTCGTTTTAACAATCCTAACGGTACCAATTAAACCAAAAAAATAAAAGTAAGGGCATGCAATTTTAAACTATAAGACATATTTTGCTCTAAATAGTCAACTTGACTTGGTAACGCAGGTTGTAAGGTAACGACCTGAAAGCGAAGTGGAAAGGGCGCGCGAGTTCAATCCCGGCTGCACCCGAAAATGTTCTTACTTTTTCAAATTACGGTCAATTGCGCAATATAAATAGGAACTGTCGTAAATATGTTTATTTCTCGTAATTATTTGGCAAAATTCAATAAAAACAATATTTAATTCGCTACTGCAGTTGGCTGTCACTTATTCAATCAGTGAAATTGTTTCACGTCTCTAATTAAATCAATGAAATTTTTTCACTCAAACAATTAGTGGTTTTCCACTGATTCTAACTGGACCCATTTTCACTGATTCGAGTAGTTGAATTTCACTGCGAATCAATGGTTTTCTACTGTTTCTAATTTAGAGTGTAGTTTATAAGGTAAACTCTGTTAAGTTGTGTGATTAATCCTGCGGTGGCATTTCCGTAACATTCAGTAAGATGCTTTAAAAAGCACCAACTTCCTTTCTCTTTACACAGTGACCTCCATAAATTATTGATTATCAGCTCCCCAACATAGAGCCTTGAATGATGGATAGTGTAACAGTAAATATCCGAACTTCAAATAATCTTCTCAACTTCAAATAATCGACTCAAATAATCTTCTCCATTAATCGAAGTAAAGTTTATTAATGACTAGCCATTTATGGTACAGCGACCTTCTTTCAAGGTTCTACTAGAAGGTCGTTACTGGAGAGGCGGCAGACGAAGTCTTACGGCAGAGAAATATAAGAAAAAAAAGGAGCAGCTGCCTATCGGCTATTAGATCGTAATCTGCTTTGGACAAAGGAGAAACAATTGGGAAACATATCTGAGTAACGTAAGACTATAACGTACATAACAAACGGTCAAGAGTTTACAAAGTGCTGAAACAGGTCAACAAAATAAAAATATATGCCTTTCATTTTAATAATATATAAAAAAGAATGGATATGTTGAAGAAAATAATTATGGTGCAGACACGAATACAATAATATATAACAGTTTTAGAAGACAATTTATATCCCACAGCTACTGGAGAACTGGGAAGAGCAGTTAATTGCATACGATAAAGAGAGAGAGAGAGAGAGAGAAAGCAGAGAAAAAGAGAGAGCCACTAAGAGAAGACAGTATCAACGTAGAAAATTTACAAGTATTCATCAAGTAACATGCAGACTATCCACACATGATAAAATATTACAATAAAACTGGGCAAAATCTAGAAGTAATGTCCTTATTTAAAAATACATCAACGATCGTAGGAACTAAAAAGGGATCAGTAGCCGTCCTAATTTGAAATAAAAAATATAAACTATACTAGAATAACAGCAAATAACCTGAAGGTATTAGCATTAACATGTCCAGCAGAAGAGCAGAACGGTTTCAGACTGGAAAAATCACGGTTTATGGATAAAGATTTTTCTGTAGGATTACGATGAATGTCGTGAATTTTATTTCCTGAATTTTATGGCATTCGTTCATTCGTATATTGCGAAAATGTCTTTCACAGTACTATTCGATCGAAACTGTGGAACATTTCAGAAAATTTTAAATACCTGAACATTTAATAAGAGTGTTAAAACTTCTACGTGAGTAGCTTGATAAGACAATAAAAATATGTTCAAATTATTTTACTGGTACACAAACAATATCAAGGTCCTCTTCGCAGTGAACGCAAAAAGGTCCTCAAATACCATACATTCGTTTAAAAGTTTGTGCGTGTTTGTTTTATATAAATAAAACTGAGTCAGGTTTTTCCAGCAAAACGATATTACGCTATATAGAAAGCAAACAGAAGTAAATGGTTTGTTACTTTCCAAGCAGCTCACCGCACTTGAGAAGCACTGACAAAGTATTGACATGTCTTCTGTCTGCGGCGGAAGGCTGCATGCTGTTGCCATGGCAACGTGATTTTAGAAAACCTTTCAGAAGAGTAGACGTTGCCTCACCTGGGAGCGCGTATTTTCTTTCAGAGTGTTTTTTTTTCCTGCGCCATGCTTCGTCGGTTTTGCTCGCAGTAAATTTTCTCGCTTGAGTACACATTTCAGAAGTTCAATAAACAACATAACGTAATGTAGCCACAAGAATTACATGTTATTTAAAGAAAGCTATGACTACTATTCAATTTCTAGCAACGCAAATAGTATAGTTCATGTTATATAAAATTAACCATTAAAAAGCAAATTAATATACAACCAGTTGATGAAAAGAAACTGCGCAGCTCATCACTAATTGAATCTTAGCACTCTTTTTGTCCCCTATTTCATGGAAAAATATAAACTTGACAAACATGAAAACGAATCCGCCGCTACTTTGAAATAAGAAAGAAATGCTTCTATGTTTTTACAAGAGTGCTCAAACTGCGACGTCATAGGCGCCATCCACGCACGTCGGCCAGTAGCACGTTGGGTATCAACGCCGTCACTGTTATTCGAAAACCACGTAATTGTAATAAAACTTTAAAATGAAGAGCAGTTAAAACCTTTGACAAATTAATTTGTTGTGTTTAAAACCCAACATGTATCATGCTGTCCTCAGGAACTGTACGATTATACCAAGAGTAACTGGTCTTGCTGTATCATCCTTGTTTCGCATTCAGAATGTTGCTGTTTCTGTCCCAACGGACTGTAATACTTGCCACTTGGCCTAAAAGTAGACCAAATATTTGTACCCCAAGTGACTTTAAGCTAGATATATTCAACCCAGGTGACTTTAGGCTGAATAATTTTAGGTTAAGTGCTTCCAGGCTAAATTAATTGAGGCCAAATGCTGTTTTCGAACTATTTTATGTTAAATATACTTTACGTCAAAAGATGTACACCCGCGGACTGCGATTTTTCATCTCCAAGCCTGGCAAATCCTTGTCCAATAAATTAAGATCGTGATTACGTCTCCGTAAATAAAAGGAAATAAAGATTAAGATAATATAGACTCTCTGTGGTTCGTGCTGCTTATATTACACTTGCCACACGTTCACAAAACTACTACAAAATCAGGTCAAAATTAGGTAATAAACTTCCTTTCAAAAATTAGAGTTGAGAAAACGCGAAGTCCATTCCTTCAAGTTTTTTCTACTAATTGTGAATTTACCTCGGGATCCGCTGTATCAGACTATGTCAAAGGTGTGAATCGAAGGTAACTTTTGAGTGTAGATAACATGTCTACTTCATTTACGCATTTTGATTATAACCGTTCTGATGTGGCAATTATGCCGGCCTCTGTGTTGCAATACTGTAATATGGTGGCGTTGAAGTTTCTCGTTCGTGGAGATACTCTAAGTGACACTACTGTGTAGGCCCCTATGCAGCGTACTAGCGGTGGTAAACATTGTGACTCATCCTCGCTCGCACACCACTCGCGTGCACACACGGAGGCAGGTGCTCTTAGGTTTTGTCAACTAAACGAATACATAGCAGCGCTGCAAATGTAAACTTTCCTACCAATAGGCATGGAAATGAGAGAGTGTATTTTCCATATAAGGGCTTGTCCATTGTTTGCACACCGAAAGTGTGAGCCAATAGCACAATAATGTTTCTGCACACTGAATAATTAAGTGGTCTCTCTGGTTGACATGAGGATACTATTGTAAGCAGTAGTGTATGTTATAATTTTTAATAAACTATGGGAAAAATCAATGTTGATAATTTTTTTTAGGGCAGAAATGAAAGTAGGTGTTTTGTTGCCAATTCATAAATTTTGTTTTTGAAACACAAATGTGGTCGTTGAAAAGTATCAAAGTCAGAAAAATTCGTTGAAGTGTATGACTTATTAAAACATACCAATCTGCAAGGCCTGTCATTGAGCTACTTGCCTGCAAATTTTGTAGGAATCAGTTGATTGTTTCCCAAAATATGACAAAAAAAACCTATTTCAATGTTATACTATCTTACAATATGGCGGACAAAAGAGACCTTACAGGCACATTTGATGGTCTTTATAGATACTGACACCATGCAAATTTAAGTTGTGATTTATTATTACATGGTTTGGTACATACAGTATATCATACTGAGCAAAACCTTTACATGGCCGCCATTTCGAAAACAAGTATCTGATCGACCAAGTAATAACCAATTTACATGCACTTACGTAGTACTACCTGGTTGATAAAGCTGGTAGTAGTCAGTAAATTGTTTTCCGAGATATGACACAACTTGTATTGTAATAGATACTGCCAGTATACAAAGAAATTGGTTCCATGGTTTCTTAGATATAGGATATTAAAATAAAATATTATGTGGTCGCCATTTCGAAAATAAGTGTCTGACTTACTTAAAACATTTCAGTTTACATGGCATGTCGTAGTACTACTTGCCAAAATTGGTAGTAATTGGTTAATATGTTCCCAAAACATGACATAAAAACTTTATTTTTAGTGCGGCGCAATCTTAGAAAATGGCAGACATAAGAAGGCTACGCACTGGCATATTTAGTGTTTGGTAACTGATAGTGTGGTGAGAGAGTAAGTATCCTCCGACAGGTTTGTTTATTTACATCTGAACTGAGTCAGTATATTTTAATTTTATCACATTGGTTTTATTTAATTACGCTTCATTTAGTTTGGTTAGAATTGCATCTTTAGGACAACCTCTCTTAAATTTCTCTGTAATTTTATTGTCTGAAGTAATGTAATTTTACTGCAGAGTGCAGTTTTTATTCAGTTGTAGTTAACGTAATTTTATTTTCTCTTTGCAGCTGCCTATTTAAAACGTATGTACGTAAGTTAATTTTTGCACCTCAGAGAAATGAAATTTTACTATTTTTTATATAAGTTTGTGATAACAGGATATGACGTTAGACTTATGCTACCATCCAGTCATCATACATAAATGAATTATTCTGTTTCTCATCAAGAGTTAAACCATTTCTGGAAATTTATTACCATTAATTTTATTTGGAAGTTTGGCAGTTTTAACTACCCAGGGCTATCCAGAGGTCTGAGATTTTTAATTATAGCATGCACGCTAGCCGAGGTGTACTAATTTTCAGCATCTTAATTTGAGACACTGATAATTTTGTTTTATTGAAGCCAGAAACTCCAGTATCAGTTATGTTGTCACGTAATTTGAAATTTGATGTGGCTCACAAAAGAGAGGTGATAGTCAAGTTGATTTTAATATTTTAATTTGCCTGACTAAGTTACAGTACAAATTTTCTCTAATTTCAGATTGATTTTAATTTTAATTTCCACAGTGATTTCAATTATTTTTTTTCATTTGCAACTACGTAAGATTTCATTTTAATAAACTTAATTTTTCTAGTTAATATGTGTTAATGTTAATGTAGTTTCGTCAGTAGTTAGAATTTCTGATTGGTTGCATTCATACAAAGGTTATGAATTCTCATGTGTCTGGTGTTATTTTCGAGTGTGTTTCCTGTTTCGAATTAACAAGGGTATTGCTTTTATGTGTCTCGCTTCCTACGTTTCCTGTTTAAAAACTACAAATTTGGAAATTGGTAAGTTTTCTGTCCACGTACGTTTTCTCTGAGACGTCGCACGCACAATTTGGTTATCAGATTGCAAGGAGAAAGGCACCGGCGTCTGGCAATTACTCTTACACACACACTACAATAGTTCATTAAATTTTCAGGCCCAATTTAAATTACACACTACTTAAATATGTTCCTTCTCAACCAATCATTCACATTCATAAACCACACGTTACAACAAAATAGGTACTTGCAGCATTCCAATTTTGGTAGAAATTTGTCAAACGGTGTGCTAAGTATAGCAAATCAACTTAAAATAGTTAAATTACGGCCATTTTGAAAATAAGTGCCTCATATATTCGAATTGCGAACTCTTACACAGACTATCAATGTTTTACTTACATACCAAATTTTGTGGGAATCGGTTATGTAGTTACCGAAATATGATATACCTAAAATCATTATTTTTATTGTTGTGCTAGCTTCCAAAATGGTGTACTGAAAACATTTCTTATGCATTTCAATGCTTAAATTATGCACAATGAACTTATTGAATATGGTTTAAATTGGTTAAATGGTTGACGAGATATGACAACGCGCCGTAATATGTAATGCCAGCCATTTTGAAAATAAGCATCCGGTATGGTTTAAAACGATAAAAGTCACATTTCCTAACAAAATGGTGGAGCTTAGGCCTTAGGCCGGTATTCCAGAACATTCAGTTTGGCATTACATATGTACTACCATCTCGGACGATTGAAAAGCGATGACTACTACTTACGAACGTATTTATGAACATAATTACTCAATGCCCTGAGATGGTATCAGATAAATCACGGTTTGTTATTCGCCGCCCGTGCGAGGATACAAACAAGTGGAAACGGCATTACTGTACAGTATTTATTTACAGTAGCTTTTGCATAAAACATACGTGAACGTTTCATGTGTAATGTTATCTGTATTGATAGCGGTTATTATAGACTTGAGCTACATGTGAATACAAAAATAGATCATAATTATAGTTTTTATTATTGTCGGACGTAATATATTTATTTCGCTCTTTCTTGCATAACGACGTGTAAATTAAATTTGTGCACGGAGCAGATTGCCGACTTACTACCTACATTTTTTTTAAAATGTGATTTCACACATCTCTGTTGGTAATATTTTTGGTAAATCTATAATTGGTATGTTTTACAGCACTTTCTTTCTTTGTAATTTGGAAATTAGAGACGTACATTTTAAATGGAAAACTTGTATTTGAACAGCGGAGCTGCAACTTAATGGTTATCAATTACTGCTGTATTTCTGATACAAACATATACTGTAAATATGCTATATTTAGCTGTCCTGCAAAATAGAGCTATAGTGTATTGTTCGAAGCAGAAAAGCCAGTCAGTGCTAAGGGATAAAATGACACGTTGATCAAATTCATAACCTCAATGTGAAAACGCTGAACAAGAATGCAGTCTTTCATTTGTGCTGAGTGCAACTGTGGAACTGAATACATAACCTTATTTTATGTCGTGATAATAAAAATGTGTTACACGCTCTTATGTTTCAATGGAATTTCTTAGAGATATATGTGCAGCTATAAGTATTCCCTGAGATACACATTTCAACCAAAATGTACTGCATACATCTGCTTTATTGTATTATTATTTTGTGAGATTTACTGACTAGACTTCAGCATATTTTGCAACTTGTTGAATTGTGGCAAATGTTCAAATCACAGCTACGTCAAGGCAAATTAGTTGTGTTTCATACCTAGGGGGGGGGGGAGGACATTAAAGTTGTGATACATACACAGGTGAGATTTAAAAAATTACTACATTCGGTGACAGCTGTTCACGCTTAAAACACACTAACCTTGTCAATTAAGTACATACTGTCACATATGAAAAATAAAGGCTATTCCGTGGGTCAACGCCATTTCGCACGCTTGCACATCGCTTTTGCAACCGACTCTACACTCACTGAACAACATATAAGCCTCCACAAAAAGTAGAAACGTTATAAACAACTTTATCGCATCTGTTTACCTCATGCAATTAGTTTAAAACACAACCTATTCAGTATTTATAACGTAATTTCCAGTTTTACACGGTGGAAAGTATATTCGTAACAAACGCACAAAAACCAGCTGGCGTCAACAAGACATGTCATCAGTCGTGCCAACGTAACTTCCAAGTTGTAACTCGTCCTGCCGCTGAGGATGTAGTTTTGCCATTCGAGCAGATGGGCTCGCAATTATAATTGTTTTGCACACGCGTATTATACTATCTTCTTTTGAAATGCCAGTTCTGTAAATAAAACAAAAAAGAAAACCAAAAGCAAAAGCCTTCCGTACGTGGATAGTTGGTTTTGTTAAATAAATCCAGAGATATATTAATTATCCCTAATAAAAAAAAGTCAAATAAAGGCAATTATATGGTATTGTTAGCAATCCTTCATTGCGTATTTTAACATTTACGGAATTTATTAAAATTAATAGACATTATTCAACATAATATGCGTGGTAATGTGTACCTTCAGTTAATTTTAAAAATATAAAAAAAAAATTGGTACGACAGGAATTTGAACCTAACAACATTTCGTTTATAGCTGGACGCTCTAAGTGTCACATACGCCAATGTGTCACATACAAAGAGTGTATGGATAAAATATATAAATAGATTATCAGCGACTATGTTTTTTTTATTTGTTCTAATGATGGATGCTATTAAAACATACATATTACGTAGTATTATTGCTGACATGTTGTGATTTTATGCTGTTCCTCAGTTGCTTGAGTATCACCCAGATGTCATTTTCCACACGACGGTGCACCGCCTCACTGGGCTTTGGAGGTTCGCGTCTATCTTGATACGACTTTTCCTGGGCAATGGATCGGTCACGATGACCCGACAGCTTGGCCTCCACGCTCACCTGAGATAAACCCATTAGATTTTTTTTTCAATGGGGTTATGTCAAGGACAGTTTCTGCAGAACTCCTGGATCAGATCTTGCAACTCTGCAACAACGGATATCCACAGTCATTGCATCAATCCCTCCTGTGATGTTGGCTAAGGTCAGAAATTGAATATCGACTAGATATGCCACGTGATACCAAGGGTGGTCACGTGGAGACTTACTGGTGTGTTGTCCTGTTGCAACAAAAAAAAAATTAGTTAGTTTGCCAATGTTGCTGAAACCTGCAACAAAAAACTTGGTTAGTTTACCAACATTTTGGCACCAGTCTCATATATCTATCTTACATATAGCGGATATAAATAAAGTTTATAAACAGGGAAATACTTTTTGGACATTCTGTATTTAGTGAAACGTGATGGTGTGAATGGCTTGNGGGGGGGGGGGAGAGGTGCGCGCGCAGCGCTACAGTTATCACATGCATCACACGATTTTCGTGCCGCACTGGTGTCGCTCATCTATAAAGCCCAGTCCGTGACGAGCTCAAAATGCACGAGCGTTTAGCAACTGTCTTGCGCAACGTTGGTCTGCCACGTATGCGGAAGCCTACCACGCGGACTCATACATTTACACTCACAAGTTTTCACTCGGAAAGTTTTATAAATATAGAAAATGCGTTTTTATAAAATGTTGCGTCGTGGTGGTCGTTTTTGGCAACATATTCCTACAAAATTTTATCAAAGGGGTTAAAAAGTTATTAGGGGGGTGGACATACATCCAGACAGACATTCGGGCGATTTCATAAGCCTACCTTTCCATAGGAAAGTAGGCTAAAAAAGTGAGAGAGGATCAAATAGAGAATTATTTACTCAGAAAAAATAATGATAGCACATATTGCGAATATGGCAGCAGTAATTATAATAACATTACCAGTCATGCTGTTTACTTTATATCATTTCCAAAAGCACCGACTACTTAACAGGTCCGTTTTAATTATTAATATAATTATTAGCTATGATAAACATGTTTCTTTATGTATACCAAATTTTTTTAAGCTAACAAAATAATTTATTTACATCGTGACGTTGTAGCATTTGGAGGAATCGCCGTTTCTGCACTTGCTCTATAGCTTTAACTGCACATATCTTCTTTGTTAATGATAATATTATATTTATAGTAATAATGCCACATAAGCCTCGCGATTATAAATTAAAACGCGGAGAAAAAAAAGGAAATTTTAATCATAACCAGCAAAGAGTGTTAACGAAAGCGCCATGTAAGACTTACGTGAACGTATTTTACCTCTGGACAACAAATTGAGGAGCTGCTTTATGTTCTCCAGTTTGACAGTTTCTAGTGCTAGGAATGTTATTTACGGTGAAGACAAAGCCAAGATATTCTCCTCTTCTCCACCGCCAAAATTAAACACAATAGAACATTCTTGAACAGGAAATGTGTTGACCGCTCGCCTGACGTCGAGGTAAACGAAATGTATTCATACACAGCTGGATTTTGCATTTCTTTCTAATTTTTTACTAAGAAACCAGACAATGGCCTAATAGCAAATGTTTCTAATCCAACTCTCAGATTCCATCAGCAAAATCTAGCACCAGCGAAAAATTTTAAGGTTCGCATTGTTTACACGTGTTGTCCATACATTTTACTTTTTGATGGTACAGTTCACCTTGCCACTAGAAAGTTATTTTGATAGTGCTCTTGTAAAATTACATAAATAATGAAAACTATGTACATCAGTTGGAAAAAAAACCCTTATGAAAGAAAAACAGCCTTCTTGAGTTTATCAAATAGGAGGGAAAGGGGGTAATGACATTTCTGGACAAAGCTCACATTATTTTAAGAAATTTACTTTCCCTAAATTTTAGTACAATTGGATCAGTAGTAGTCTACTTAAGAGACGTCTGCATAGAACGTGTACGTAAAAAAGTGTGTTTCATGGTAAATGGGTTTGGTCCACAGTGGTTGCATTCTATTTTGCTATTTTGTAATAAGGCATATATGAATAATAAATTTAAATGGTTTGAAGTAGAAAATTTGTTTGGATGCTTGTCTGTTGATTATGATATTGGCTATTTAAGAAGAGAAAAAAGAACATATTTTGATATACTTGACCAAAAAAATATTAACCCTTAATGGTAATGTTGCAGAATTCTCATTTGGAAAACGGAAGCAGGTCTTGTGTTCGACCAATCACACTCAACTGGAAATTAACTTGTTTTTTTATGTTGTGATCTGTTAAGGATATAACGTAGTTTAAACGATTTTCTTCTAATTTGTAAAGGGAAATAAAAACGTAGGCCTAAGTTGTCTTCAAGAATAAAATAATTAAACAAAACACAAATTACTTCGTATTATTTTCCCTTATATCCTATTGACAGGAAGCCTTATGCGCCATAGAGGTAATATAAGGTAAATTGAATGTCGCGGTAGCCACTCTCCGTGCTGCATCATTGGACTGCAGTATTGCCAATGTAACAATCAAAACAAACGTAGATGCAATTTGAGATTAGAACACTGTTTATGTAAGTGCTTTGGAATTTTGTTTAACTTCCTCTTAGTTGGTGTTAAGTTAGTCAAAATATTTTTGTATAAAAGAGTGGGTCGGTTGAAAAAAAAAACAAATGCGTTCATTACTGTTGACCATGTTCTATCGAATATAAGGGAGTCATTTTGGGGACATGCGCAGAAAACGAAATTTAGTCTACCTCATGTTTAGTCTTATGTTATGCACACGACACAAAGTAAAATACCGCCATCGACGAAGTAGCCAAGACGTTACCGTTGATAAACGTTTCTAATCCTGGCTTGTATGTGCCGTGGTGGCTGAGCGGTTAGACTGCTCGCCTACCACCAAGGCGAACCGTGTTCAAGCCCCTGCCGGGTCACTCCCGGATTTTCGCAAGTGGGAATCGTGCCGGACGATGCCGCTGGTCGGCTGGTTTTCTCAGGATCTCCCGTTTGCCCCGCCATTGCATTCCGGCACTCCTCCATTCTCACCTCGTTTCACCCTCATCGGTTCCCAAGACCTCGTTGCTAAGAACCGCCCAAATCTCTCAATTCAACTCAACTCCANCAACTCAACTCCTGGCTTGTGTGTGTGTGTGTGTGTGTGTGTGTGTGTGTGTGTGTGTGTGTGTGTGTGTGTGTGCTGTTGACATATTTAAGTTTATATTAGTTTGCCGTGTGAAGTTCTCTCTCCAACCAGCTAGCCTCAAGGCCATAAGAAATAAAAATAAAAATGAGTGAACAGCCCAAATCTTTACTTAATAACAGGAAATACTAAATCTGTACTTAATATCAGGAAATTGACTCGCAAAGGTCGAGAACGATTTGTTTTTCAGTTATAGATAATTCATGGATACTTACAACCCTGAAGTCCTGATAAAATTCTACTTTCGGAATATTCCTCCGCCTCGTGCAAACAAAGCTCAACTAAGTACATAGAAAATTACACCAAAGGGACAGCGCACCGCATTTATGCGCACTCAATTTAATAATTCTTTGCATGAGAACTATTTCTTACTAGGCATTGCTTATTTTCTCTCTGTTTTTATTAATATTTTGTGGATACAGATTAAATGTTATAATTTATAGATACAATATAAAAAAAGATTAAATTCAATCAAAACGAAGATACTTTTACGTCAATAGAAGTAGGTCAATAAAACGCTTCTGAATCACGACATGTTTAGGAAATAATCAAACACGTCATACATGGGGTGATTTTTAAAAGGTTATATTCAAAAAGTGTTAAGTTAATGCGAATGTGCTGTACAGCGGGATACTTTGGAAAGTTATCCTTTCAAGTTGTGAAGACGTAAGCCAGCAGAGACGGGGGCGTGTTCCTCGCCAGAACTCGGGAGATGCTGCGTCGACGCGGGTTTCTAACTCGCACGACCAATACAAGGACCAAGACACCCCATCCAGAGTCAGATATCGCCAGGGCCATCCCTGGGCAAGGCCGGTGGCTCGTTAGGAGCGTTATTACGGCGTCGCCCCTTCCCCGCTGCTGGGTCCACGAGAAGGCCCTCCGGGCNGGGGGGGGGGACACAAGGAGCTTGACCGTGGCACATATATCAACGCACTTGTTCCTCCGGCAGCCAAACTCCTCCGAGTGCTAAATTGCGGTGGGAACTCGGGCACCGACTCCGCTATCTGGCGTTCCTCCTAACAAGCGGTTGTTCTACGCGGCTGTCGTCTACATACAGTTATAGCGCCTAATCATCTCTGCGAGTGAACTTTGCGCCGTCTGGAATACAAATGATGTTGGAATTTAAAGTATAATCTATTCGCGGTTTCTTCACACTTTTCGAATCAAACCTTTGACGTGTTGTTTCCTAAATACGTAAAACATTTTATAGGCCTACTTGTGTTAGCATGAAAGTGCCTTGTTTTTCGTTAAATTTAGCTTTTACATATATTTTATGCATAGTATTTTATTTATAATTAACATGGTATTCCCTAGTAATAAATAGTTCTTATGCAAAATATTATTAAACTGAGTGCGCACGAATGCGGTGCGTATACCCTGTGGTGCGACTTTTCTAGACTCGATTAAGCTTTGTTTGCATGAGACGGAGGAATATCCTGGGAGTATAACTTTAGCAGGGCTTCAGAATGGTGGAAGTAACCGGAATGGGCTATAGGCTATAGAAAGATTGACTTTCCAAAGGTGTGCTGCACTCGACTGTAAAACATCCGGAACTCATTAAATAGTACATACGCTACCAAAATTGTCAGTAAAGTGCGATTTATGTTGCATGGGAAAAAATAATGCATATATATTTTAACACTGTAAAATACTTCGCTATAATGTCATTATATAAATGTTTAAAGAACAATTTATGAGTCTATTTTTAATAAAAAATGTGAAGCGTCTTTCCGTTTTGGATGTATTAAAAAGCACATTTTGGCACGAAAACCTTCCTCAGTAAGGGTAATAATATATACCATGGTGGGTTTTAAGAAAATATCGGTACTTATTTACTTACTTTTTTGGTAATTGGTTCTATGTAAAAAAAATTTCATTTATAAAAATGGCAAATTTGTAGCTGAAATTAACATGCTTTAAGTCAGCCATTAAAAATATTTGTAAACATTATTACTAATTTTTTTATTACGAACAACTATAGTAATTATTATGGTCTTGCTTGACAAAGTTTTTTTTTTGCAAAATGTGCTTTATAAAGCATTAAGAATTAATTAACTTGTTCTTCCTAATTCATGCATCTCTGCGCAACATGCTTTGTCTTTAATGACCTCGCTGTCGACGAAACGTTAACCCCTACCTACATACCTACCTTCCTCTTGTGTTACCTACAATCTTTCTAAATAAAAATCATTACATTAAAAATCAATAGAGCCGGCCAAATATTGTCAAAATTTCAATATGTGAATAAATAATTTCCTAATTGTAAATTTATATCTGATTAGTCAGACAAAACTGTCGAGGTTTACGTTATCGCCGATTGTGAACGACTGACAATTCTATGCTGCTTATCTTATGTCAAGTCACATAGACTAGGAATGACGCTTGCCTTCAAAAAGTCTTAAAAGCGCCTACCTGGCGCTTGAAATGCGTTGCAGAGTGTTAGACATACTCGTTTTTCTATTAAACAATTAAACGTGAGTCCAGTGTGCTGATCAACGAAAAGAACACACACATCAGACAAGGGGTGTTGAGAGCTTTCAAGACGTCACGCATATTAGGAACACCATTCCAGAGCGTTGTGCTTCAAAATATTGTTACATGGACACCTGCGGGGCGTATCTGAGTTCGTGAAGGATGGAGGTCCTAATAAAAATAAAATAACTTAATTTTGATTTCTAATTTATTCACACAGCTATTATATACAGCAATAAATTATCTGTCTCCACTATCAATCTTTTTATTTTATAGTGAGCGCGATATTGAATGTCTATTTCAACTTCAATAAACGTCCTGCTTAATTTTCTCTGTTTGGTTACAGTCAATTAACTCATGCTCATTATTAACACGTGTTCAGGCTATGCGTTGCCACCATTTGTAATGTCTTTCACTTACGCATCTAATCCAATAGTCCAGCCTGCCAGCAGCACTCAGCAGTACTTGATACCCGCAGTCGCAGATTTCCCTTCCGCTGGTCACTTCTCTCGCCGCTCGTCTTCTATCGCTCGGAACTCAGCCATTCTTCACTCGTCAACTCCTCGGCTCGGAGGCCTGTCACACTTTTATATCGTTTCCCCTGACCATCTGGAAAGTTCAACGCACCCCGAGTCACGCAGAGAGAACGAGGCCAGTAATGAAGAGCATTCTTCAGATAAGCGCATAAATCAATACAACCAGGGTCATTAGCGCGCACCGCAAAAATAATTATAGTGTCGGATCGCTTTCTGTAACAGATACGCGGACACCGGCTTGTCGCAAGCCCGTTCATTCAAAACAATCCTCTGACTTGCTGCCACCGCTAGCATGTAATTGCTATCCTTCACTTCCACTCACTCGCGCGGGATACGAAGCAGCGAGCGTGAAACGCTGCCCCCTCCTCAAGTCTGTTCGTACCGAACAGACACTGCAACATCCGGACAATCGTAGAGTGCCAATGAGTCGATGTGGACAACCTTCGGCTTAGCCCGAGTGCCTTGACGACAAAACCGAAAGACCACGTCACTGATCTTATTCATAATACTGTAGGGGACTTTCAATTATTTCTGTAACTACGGGCAGTACCCTTTTCTCCTCCGTGGGTTGTACAGCCACACCAGTTGTCCTTCTTGAAATACCTCTCTCGATATTCGCCTATCATGCAGCGTTTTTATCATGTCACTATTTATTCTGAGGTGCTGTCAAGCAAAGTCAAGAATGCCAACAAGTCTATTAGATAATTTGCTGGCATAATCAGGGTCTGCAGCTTCCTCTTCTGTCGTTCGGCCAAACAGTAGGTCTCTAGGGAGGCGTAGTTCTCCTCCAAACAGCATCCTTGATGGTGTTACCCTTATGAACTGTGAACTGCTGGGCAGTAAGCAAGAAGAAATAATGGCACCTTTGAATCCCAGTAATTTTGGTTGTCTGCCACAAATATCGACTGGTACTGCTCAAGAGTGTGGTTAAGCCTCTCGACCATTCCATCCGACTGAGGGTGTAAGGTCGTAGATTTAAGTCTTTTTCATCCCAAGAATTTTCGTCACCTCCTTGAAGACATGGCTTCAAAGTTTCTTCATTGATCAGAATGGTATACTGTGTACCATATAAGAAGGCCACATTCTTGACAGTTGAAAATCGCCGTGTCTTTTCGTTTATGTATCCATTCGCCATCAACAGGCGTGTCAAGAATAGGCTTTGATGTGGCGAGTCAGCGCGTCCAGGAGGTGCTGCTCCGTGTGGCAATTGGTGAACTGCTTGGGTGGCGCTGCATTCGTAAACGGAGCTTGGTGGACGTGTGTAGGGTCGTTCGTAAACGCGGTACACGAAATATATGTTACTTTAAAAATTATACAGCGCTCGCTGGAAAATTAAATTATTTGTATATGCGCGTGAATACGTTATTTTAAACAACAAAACTATAATATGTTTCTGCGTGTAGTTCGGGATATGGATAACAGATGGCATGGAAGAGCATTTTCNAGGGCATATTGCAAATGATGGTGCGCTTTTAACTCACAAGATGGCAGCACCTGGTTTGAGAGTCTGGAAACTTTGGATTTTTTCGTCACATTTGGATACGTATCGTTTTATTGTGCATCTCATTTTGAACACCTATACATTACTATTTTATCACGACGTTTCGTTTCTAAAACTAAAAACTGCTGTTTTATGACCACGTAAAATAAAATGTATTAATTAATATACGAACTCTTTCTTATCCGCGTATCTTCTGCTTGTGTGATGTGCTTCGGCACTGCTCTCAGAATAGCCAACGTAATATTAACTTTTGTTCGTTCGTGCATCAGCTGATACAGGATTTTGTAAATGGCAGGTTATTTGTTAATATATTAAGTTGCCACTCACTGACTGTCAGAATGTGGCCTTCTTATATGAAATGAACTATATTATAGTGGCACCCCCAAACCTCGAGAAGACATGGTTGATAAGTGCATCGGCCACAGTTCGTGCGTCTTAGGTAAGGAGCGGAATGACCTGAGGCCACATAGTAAAGTAATCTTGGGGCACCAGTAGATACCGATTACCTCTCTCTGTGACAGGCAAGGGTGCCCAGAATATATACTGCCAACCTCTCGAATGGGGCACCATGTTATATTTCTGGAGGTGACCTTGACATCTGGTCCTTGGGCCCTTCCTCGCAGTGCAGGTGTCGCACAATCAGCACCACTTCTCAACATCCCTCCTGCCTTCATCATGGCTAGAATCTCTATGTGTGTAATGCAGTAATTCCTCTCAGGCTAATGCAATACCTTACTGAAGTATTCTAGTGGTATTTCTTTCCCATCTTGAACCTAAGATAACACAGCTCCAATGTATACATCACTAGCATAAGAGTCAAAAATGAATACACCCTCAGTTTTCGGGAAACCTAGGACTAGTACAGATATCGAAATTTTCTTTAGTTTACTAAAAGCATCTTTACACTCAGTAGTACAATGAAATATTTTATTCGCCTCAGTCAGTTCATGTAGCGGTTTGGCAATCGTAGCGAACCCAGCTGCAAATCGATGGTAGTAGGCACATAATCCCAGAAAACTCCGCACATCGGTTTTATCAGTTTACTGTCGGGCAATTTCTTATCGCTTTGGTTTTCTCTGGGTCTGTTTCAATCCCATGGTCCGACACTACATGCCCCAAGAAATTTATTTTATTTTGAAACAGGTGGCATTTCTTAGGAACCAGTTTCAAGTTTGCTGCAGTCACTTTCTGGAATACAGAGTCTAGATGGGATAGGTGCTCTTTAAATGTCCTTTCTGTCACAACAATGTCATCTAGGTAAACCTGACATATATCTAAAGGAAGGACTTTTTCCATCAGGCGTTCGAAGATGGTGGGGGCATTACATAGCCCAAAGGTATAACTTAGAACTGCCAATTTCCATTCGCTTGGACACAAAATGAAGTCTTGTCTTGGTCCTCTGGGCCACCTCGCACTGCCAGTACGCACTCTTCACGTCCAAAGTAGAAAAACATTGCGAACCTGCTAGGCTGTTTAATGTGTCATCTATCCTTGGAAGTGGATTAGAGTCTTTCTTTGTCACATTATTAAGTTGGCGATAATCTATGCAAAACCTCAGAAAGCCATACGTTTCTTACCAATATCTATGGAGGATGACCATGGACTAACTGATGGTTCTATCACATCTAGATCCATCATTTCCTTCAGTTTTCCCTCAACTGCCTCATTCGAAGCTAGTGGCAGTCATCTTGGTAGCTTCTTTTTGGGCATGGAATCTCCTGTGTCAATGTGATAGCATTGACTAACTTGAGTTAGTCCTTCGAAGGTTGTTTGGTCCACATGAGAAGGCATTCCTATTTCTCTGCAGTGATCCAGAGACAGCCTTCTCCTGTCGCCAGTTAAGATTTTCTTTTGTTCTTACTAACAGTTCCTCCAGTTCTGGTACATGACACACTATTTGTTTTACACTCGATTCTTCTGGATCATTTGGAAGTACCAGTGTGACACTGCTTGCAAATACCTATCACAGTCCCCTCCTCAAGACGAATGGTATTATCGGATAAATTTATCATTCTAACTGAACAACTGGCAGAATTAAAAGAGACCAAAGTCCCCGCTATAATGACTTTACCTGTCAGGATACCGATCTTCTCTGCTGGCTCAATTAGACCCAAACATAAGACAAACTTTCATTGACATCTGCCTGTAATGAAAATTTCACTGGAAGTGGGCAGCAGATTGGGTTGACCACTGTGCAGCTAATTGGGGAGGACAAACCACACCATGTTGACACTACCATATGGGTACTGCCTACCATTAGCACTCCAAGTCGAGTATCGATACAACATCCCAGCCTATGTAGTACATCAAGCCTCAAAAGACATTCATCCTCTATTTTTGCTATGTAAACATCGTGTTCTATGCTAAGGTCACCAAGCTTCAAGATCACTTTTCTCTTACCGATAACGGGTGTGGTCTCATCTGTTGCTGTAGTTAAAAAGCACCGCTCCATGCTGCCGTAGGGCGGTCGCTGGGGGTAAGGCCCGAGGATGTCTGGTCTTACTACTGTTATGGTCGCCCCAGTATCGTCAACCATCTGGCAAGGAACATAATTTTCAGGTTCCCCTCCATCAATATTGCATCCCAATCCTGTTTCACCGACTTTACACGTACGGACATTGGGGCCTTCACTCCAGCAGTCACCGACCTTCGCCTCCTAAGATAGGCGTTTACAAGTTTTCCGAACGTGCTGTATTCTCACCTGCCTCTCGCTGCCTCTTTTCCCGCTGCTGCTTCTGTTGCTGTTGCTTCCTCTGTTGCTGCTGCTGCTCTAGTCATCAGAAGGCTCTCAGGTGCCCCAGCTGTCCATATGACCATTGACCATCACTCCCTCCGTTTGGGTAGGGGCGGCGAGACTTTGTAGAATGAACTATGGAAGCGATGCCCCTCATTGTCGTCTGCAACTTCTTCATTGTCTTCGTAATTCTATCTTTGTCGTCTTCGTTCAGCGTCACTGCCCGTACCGGACGTCGGGGTGCAGACGCCTGTCCTGGTGACTCAATCTCCAGTGTCGGGCGAGGGCGTCCTGCATGTTGTGAGGTGCAGCCAGACGTACTGCTTGCCGTACCTCTGTGTCGCCGTTGCACATCGATAAAGAAGCCAACTGCAATGATGTTCGTGCTCTTTCTCGGGGCACCCTTCTAGAGATAGTTGGGACAGCCGCACGATGTCTTGCCATAGCTCCTGCAGTGGCTCCTCTGGTCGCTGGGTGCGGCTTCGCATCTGTGCATGTTGGGCATGTCGTACGTACCAGTCGCCAAAACATAGCTCTAAGGGCAACACCAAAGTTGGGTATTCCAGTCGATGTCGCTCTGGCAGAGATTGTAGTATGCTCAGTGTGAGGCCTCTCAGTACAACCGCGAGGTAGTAAGCTCGCGGCTCTGCTGATTAGCCATTCAGGGTGGCGACTATTTCAAACTAGTGTTTGCACTCCCACCAAGAAGCCTGGCCATCATAATGAGCGGGCTTTATTGAGGCCCCCTTCCCCACTCCTGGTTGCCCGACACCAATGTTGCAGATCTTCTTGCTCTACTCCGAGGTTGCTGTATTTGTTTCCATATGCACTGCTTCCCCACTTTTCTCGGCTTCTGATATGGGGGTAGTGAAACTCCGCTGCTGAAGAAATTCCTGCCATTTCTTCTTTAATTCACTCATTTTCTGTCTCATTTCGTTCTCGACACTGTCCATCCTGTCACTGATACTGTCTATTCTGCCATTTATACTGTTCACTATTTCATTTACTCTTTCCATTCTTTGTTCACACCATCAATTTTTTCATCCACAAAGTCAATTATCGTATTCATTAACTCGCTAATGACCTCTATTTTCCTGTCTACATTTTCATTTACACTTCTTACATTATTGTTCACGCTACTAATTTTTCTATTTAGATTACTTATTTCACATTGTACATCTTCCCTCAAGTTATTTGCACTTGCGCTCGCGTTGCTTCTTAACTCCTCAATTAATGCTCGCAATTCTTCCAGTTCTGCAGACATTTTTCTAGTTAACATTCACTGCGATAGTTGTGCAAAAAAAAGTCTTCATATTTTGGCCTACAACTATCACAATTAATAAATTTGTCCTAATATCACTAATTACTAAGCTATAGTCTAATTTTATTTACAATTCATTAATTAATAATTGCTTCCATCCCACTTCTGACACCATAGTTACATGGACACCTGTGGGTCGTATCTGAGTTTGTTAGGGATGGAGGTCTTAATAAAAATAAAATAACTTAATTTGATTTCTAAATTATTCACACAGTTATTATTAACAGCATTAAATTATCTGTATCCTCTATTACTCTTTTTATTTAAGAGTGAGCGCAATATTTAATGTCTATTTCAACTTTAATTAACGTCCCTTCTCAATTTTTTTCTGTTTGGTTACAGTCAATTAACTCATAATCATTATTAACACATATTCAGTCTATCTGTTGCCATCATTTGTAAAGTCTTTCACTTACGCATCTAGTCCAATAGTCCAGCCTGCCAGCCACACCTTCACTGCTTGATACTCGCAGTCGCAGATTCCCCTTCCGCTGGTCACTTCTCTCGCTGCTAGTCTTCTATCTCTCGGAACTCAGTCACTTATTCACACATCAACTCTTCGGCCCGGAGGCCTGTCACACTTTTTATATCGTTCGCCCCGGCCATCTAGAAGGTTCAACGCACCCCGAGTCACGCTGAGAGAACAAGGTCAGTAATCCAGGGCATTCTTCAAATAAACACAGTTATCAATACAACCAGGGTCAGCAGCACGCGCCGCAAAAATAATTATCGTGTCGGATCGCTTTTTGTAACAGATACGCGGACACCGGCTTGTCGCAAGCCTGTTCATTCAAAACAATCTTTTGACTTGCTGCCGCCGCTATCATGTAACTGCTGTCCTTCACTTCCACTCACTGGCTCGGGATGTGAAGCAGCGAGCGCGTTACAATGTATACGTGTCAGACACATACAAAACTACTCAAGGTCCCTGCATTGAACCTTCCTACAGACTTTCTACCAATAAAATAATAAGAGTGGCCGCTGGGAGTCCCATAGGAACGCGCAGTGCGACGAGAACACGGCGCGCCAGTTGAGCGCCTTGCGAGCGGTGATGACGCGAGGCAGTGTCGCCCTTATCGCTTCCGCGCTTCTCGGACTCGAAAGCGGAAAAAAGCGCTAGGCAGACGGAACTTAATTTCTTCGCCCGTTGCCAACTTTACTGCGAGCATGCCAGTCAGCGTGTCCGTTAATATGTGTACGGTTAGGAGATAAGTTTTCAAAGACTGCATTCAAAAATGTTGTTAACCGCAAAATAGCTATGGTAAGTGTGCTCTTAAATTAATACACTTGGGATTTCCTCCCGTCCATTTATGTCGTTAAAAATAGGCGTATTTGGCCGGTGGGAGAACAAATAAATTGTAAGTGTGTCGGGTCCCACAACAAGTACATTGTTGTAGGAGAATCGCTCTAATCTAGGGGGGAACCCTAAGCTGCTCGTGATTTGTGTAGATGAGATTGTACTATTTGTTCTTGATTTCGTGTTCGCGATGTTCTATTTCGGCCAGAGCATGTCGGTGAGCGGTTTTCTTACCCCCAGAGACTTCAAGTGTGTTAAACCGATTTTCGTCTTCTTTTCATATCCCCAACAATGACTCGTCCGTAGCCAGCAGACTTGTCAGTCACGTGGTCAGCAGCAATGAACGTGTTTGTTTATATTTGAATTTTTCAACATGCCCATTCCTTTACACGAATAAAATATTTCAACTTGAGTGTATTCTAGTTGCATTAAAACTAGGTTAGAGGGAGTTTAAAAATGTTTCAAAGTACCTACTTAAATAAGAAAGTTTCTAACCACGAATGCGATCCGCATTTGTTTTGACAATGCTGTTGGCAAAAAAAAAAAAAAAAAAAAAGCCGTGTGAATTTGGAACATGGGCAGTGCAGCAGTCACTTCGCAGCTGGCATCCGACTCTCCGCCCTATTCCACCTACACTCTAAGAAATTATTCGCAAATTTTCCACGCCAATGAATACATGTGACAAAGCACGGGTGGTAGAGCTTTTTCCATGTTTCAATGTTGACTTTCATACATTTGCTAAAATAACGTTAGATTCCCATTGACTGTTACTTAACATTTTATCTCTTTTGCATTTGCCTGTTTGTTTGTTCACGTAGAACCCTCAGTGCTATTCCGCGATATTTTAATGACCACATGGTTTATTGTTTGACGTTTCCGTTATCTCAATAGGAGAAAATAAACAAAGTAAGAACGCTTGACAGCTATGCGCAATGTTTTCAGTTATCGCACTGCTTGTAATCGTAATACAGGGTGAGTATTAAAGAATACCCCAACTTTGAATGTCTATAACATCAAAACCAAACAACCAGCAACCTTTATTGAACAATCAAATGAACCGTAGAACCGTGAAGTTTGTTTACCATACATTCATAGATGTTCAATGCGACCACCATGAGTGGCCCGAATGACATCTACGCGATAATCAAACTCGTTCCACACTCTTGTCAAAATGTCCGGTGTTACGGTTTGGATGGCGTCCGTAATTCTCATTTTGAGGTCGTCATGTTAGCCGGCAATGATGTACGAAACACTTGATTCTTTTGTACCCCCATAGAAAAAAATCGCACGGGGTAAGATACAGGCTTCTTGGGAGCCAGTGATGAAGAGCCTGGTCACCAGCTGCTCCTCGACCAATCCAGCGTTGCGGCAACGTCTCGTTCAGGTATCCGCGAACAGCTAGGTGCCAATGGGGTGGCGCACCATAAAGGAATCATCAGACCGTCCCCTTCACATTGACGTGGTGAATGCGAGGTCGCTGCACCCTCACCTCCTCAATCCGAGAGTTACGAACGCCATCCAAACCGTAACACCGGACGTGCTGACAAGAGCGTGGAACGAGTTTGATTGTCGCGTAGATGTCTTTCGGGCCGCTCATGATGGTCACATTGAACATTTATGAATGTATAGTAAACCAACTTCTCGGTTCCACGGTTCATTTGATTGGTCAATCAAGGTTGTAGGTTGTTTGGTTTTGATATTATAGACCTGCAAAGTTGGGGGTATTCTTTAATACTCACCCTGTAGTCTGTAGTAGATATAATCAGCCAACAGCCGCGCTCTCTTATTATACCGACTATTTGAGCTGCTAATTATCTCGAGTTCGTCTCGCCGTTTTAGACGGCTATGAAATCATTAGGTATAATTGAAAATAGCGGTGCTGGCGGCGATCCCACAGTGATACGGGCTATTCACGATAAATGGAGCACTTTTGAAAGCCCTCCTATTTTGAATTATAGGTAATAAATATTTTTTTTTAATTTCAGCCCTAGACGTTAACTCCCGAGTGGGTGGAATATATACACTGTGTTTATTACTTAAATATCAATATTTATTTTAAAAAGTTGTGGAAAGATAAAAAATGGCTGATAGATAAAAGTAACCAGGGCCTCAAAAGTGGGCACTTTACCGTGAGCAGCCTATATTTAGGTTTATTTACAATAAATTTGAGTACTGGTAATTATCATACACAGTATTAGGTAATTGATATAGTGTATAAATTTTTGAATTAAAAAATTGTTAACGTTTTGCGAAAAATTATGGATATAAACCTTAAAATCAGTAAATATGCCATAATAAGGTTCTTAAATTTAACAAGATAACATTATCCACATCGTTTTGAGATTAAAATGTATGTCTAATGAAGAAAAAATACTTTTAAACACAATTTTTTAGCGTAGCTTTTAAGAAGATAAAATTTAGTTTTCATATAAATAATATTATGTACATAATTCTACACAATAAAATTTTATAAAATTTAAAGCAATAATTTTTGCATTGTACTGATTTTGGGGATTCTATATGTTGTTATTCGATAAACAGTCAACAAAATATTTTTTTCTTGAAAACTATACACTGTATCAACTATTGCTGCTTGCGATTGTTTTGTTAATTAAAATATATAGTCAATAAAAGAAACATCATGGAAATACATTAAGTAGTTCAAACTCTGGTTTTTAGCCTACTTTCCGGAGGAGAGATAGGCTTATGCAATCACCTGGATGTCTGCCTGGAATGTATGTCCTCCTCTAATAACTTTTAAACCCGCAAACCTAATTACACCAAACTCGGTCCACAAGCAGTCTTTAATATGAACATCTAACTTTTAAAGTTTTCGATCAAGCCTAGTAGTTATTTTAAAAATGGCGGCAATTAGAATTTAGGTTATTATGTATGTTATATCTCGAAAACCATTTAATTGATTTAAACAAAATTTGGTACGTTGACGGTGCATGATGAAATCATTTAATTTAGAAAGCGATAATGTTATTGAGCAGCAATTTTGAAAGATAGTGCAAAGTGGAAAAATTAAGATTTTTACATTATATCTCGGTAACTACAAAACAGATTCCTGCAAAATTTGGTGTATTAGTGATACTTATTTAGACCATGTTAATATTTGCAATTTAAATGGGTCAGTTACTTGCTTTCAAAATGGCAACCATAAAAATATTTTTAGGCACATTTGCAGTATCTACGGCACCACTTAACCAATTTCGTCCGAATTTTTTATGTTGAAAGTATCTATTACAAACTTCAAATATGTCAAATCATTATTTATTTTGTCAGCCATTTTGTAAGATAGCACCAAATTAAAAATAGGGATTTTATGTCACATCTCGGGAAACAATGAATCGATTCCTACCAAATGTGGCAGTCCCGTCATACTACGTAAGTCAATTTAACTAAAAAAAATTAGTAAGTCAGACACTTATTTTTAAAATGGCGGCAGTATACATTTCTGTGCTGTATCTATGTAACCATGTAACAAATTTCAACATATCTTTGCATGCCGGCAGTATCTATTACAACTACGAAACGCGTCTAATTAGAGCCACTTTTGTTCACCATTTTATAAGCTAGTACTACATGAATAAACCAAGTTTTGTCATACCTCGGGAAACAATCAACCGATCCGTAACAAATTTACCAAACAAGTAGTACTACACTAGGCCTTTTAAATCGACATGTGTTAAGTGGGCCTGACACTAATTTTCAAAGGTGACAATATAAATATTTTAGCTTAGTATTTTATATGTACGAAACCACATCACCAATTTCCACTTAACTTTGTATCCTGGCAGTAGATTTTACAATAATCAAATATATATACACAGAGCCTCTTTTTTCGGAAATTTTTTATATGTCACGGGAATAAAAAACGTTTTGTCGTATTTGTGAAACAACAAGACGATTCCTATCAAATTTTGCAAACAATTGGTACTATTGTGGACCAAATAAACGGACATGATTCAAATGCATCTGACAGCTATTTTCAGAGTTGTGCCTACATAAATATTTTATTTTATTTAAGTAACCTATATCTACGAAACAACGAAATCAATTCCTATTTAACTTTCTGTGATGACAGTATCTATTACAAAAATCTGATCAGATGTGTATACACAAGGTCTCTTTTGTTCGCCATTTTGCAAAATAGTGTCACATGAGTTAATGGAGTTTCTTAGGCCATATCTCGGGAAGCAATCAACCGATTCTTACCTAAGTTGGCAAACAAGTAGTATTGTGGTAGGCCATGTAAACTGATAGGCTATTTTTTAGAGGATCAAAACATTTATTTTCAAAATAGCGGCCATATAAACATTTTAGTAATGTATGGTATAGGTTAACTACGAAACAATGTAACCTATTTCAACTTAACTTTTTATGTTGGAAATATCGACGCAAGCATCAAATGAGCTAGGCCTAATACATAAACTAATGTGTCCGTCATTTTGATAGATAGCACCACATGAAAAATTTAGTTTTTTTTTGTCGTATCACTGGTAAAGGGAGAAAATTAAGTGACACCCACAAAATTCAGGCGATAAGTTAAACTGTTGTAGTCCACCTAAATGTATATGCCCGAAGGAGGTAGTAACATACATACATACATACATACATATAAATATTTTCTGTTAGTATTTCATACGTACCAAACAATTTCAACCGAACTTAATATGTAGCAGTATCTATTACAACATCGAATGTGCCAATATATAACCGTTTTGTCCTCTATTAATGAAGACTACACCACGTGAGAAAATTGAGCCTTTATGCCACATGCCGGGGACCAATCAACCGATTCCCACCGAACTTTCTACACAAGTGGTGGATCAGTAGGCCACATAAACTTACAGGTTTTAAGTGTGTCTGGCATTATTTACAATATAGTCGCCATATAAAAAAAATTCAGAAAAGTTCTTCATAACTATTAAATAGTCTAATCAAATTCAATAAAGCTTTCTACGTTGAGAGTATCCATCAGAAGCACCAAATATGCTTGTAGAGATCCTCTTTATTCCGCCTTCTTGTGAGATAGCGCCAGGTGACAAAATGTAACATTTCTGCTATATCTCGGGGACCAATCAACAAACTATACCGAATTCTCCACATAAGTAGTTCCACAGTAGGACATGCAAACTTACGCAATTCAAGTAGGTCAGAATTTTTTCCTCAATGACTGCAATATAAATTATACAGATACGTTTGTCATATCTATTAAATAATTTGACAAAATTCAACCAAACAGTGTATACTGGAAGTATTTATTAAAAGCATCAGATATGCCTATGCAGAGCCGGTTCATAGGCGCTTTTAGATGATAGTGCCTAGTGAGAAAACAAAGTTGCTATGCCATATCTCGGGAACCTATTAACCTATTCCCACCAAATTCTTCACCCAAGTAGTGCTACGGTAGGCCATGTAAACTTAAGATGATTTAAGTGACCCACGTGCTTGTTTTCAAAATGACGTCCCTGCAAATATTTGAGGTTGGTAAACCCAGTTTACCAAAACTTTAGACTGATCAAAACCGAAGTTGATGCTCCGAATCTTACCTCGTCGTCATGCAGTTGGTTGCACGTCAGCTTACGGTACGAGGCGTTCTGTGTTCGAGTCCCGGGTAAGGCACGTGTGTATTTGTTATTGTCTCACTAGTATTGAATTTGTTTCTGGTTCAATTTCTAATGATAGACGTGTCAACGAAACGCAAGAACCGACTACCATCTAACATTTTAAAAAACTTCATCAAAACTTTTTCATCCATGTGGAGGAAAGTAGGTTCATTAATTATATTACATATTCTTGTTTTTTTTTTTTTTTATGTTTCGGCAATTCGCGCATAGCGAAACCTTTCCATAGCCCTTTAAGCTGGGAGCACCCCGAGCACTCCACTCACCATCTCTGAAAGTACGCCGTGACAACCCTATTCCGTCCACTTCAGTCATAGTGATATGGCATAACAGTCATATAATCTCGATAACGACGACAGTGTGGGTGATGTCGCTAAGCAGTCCCGTTTCCTTTTCCAGATTCGAATCCCGGATAAACAACGAGAATATGTGCCGTTTTCACATGTCATGTTATATTAGTAAGCTATGTAAAGCTTCCCCCCGACAACCCCCTCAGTATTAACTATGACGTTAGAAATCGATACCTTAAAAAAATCACAATAAAATTATTTTATCACAGGTCAACCGTTTTACCACGGGGTGGGAACAGTCACTCAGAGCTTATGTAAGTACACACGCCCTGCCAACCGTAAGGCAGTACCGGAACTTTTCACCTCCGTTTTAAATTATCCCTCAGCTTTCTTCTCTCTGCGGTCATTAACCTGCTATGCATCCTGGTCGTGCAGAAACCTTTTCACGTAGTCTGCTGAAACGGACCTACCTGAACTCATGATTTAACCTTTGCGTTTAAACTTTTTAACAGAAAATTTGAAACCGGTTTTGATTTGATACTTAGGCATTATTTGTATTTTTCAAGCTATTTTTATGGAGCGATTTGAACATTTGCCAATTGAGTTTGCTACAAATCCCGATCTTCCAAAAATGTTTGGTTATTTCATCAGCCATTCTCAAGACAACCTCGTGCACGGACTTCTAACTTAAAAAAATTGACGATTGCTTTGAAAGCGCAGCTAACAAAGAAGGCGAAAACCAACCAAATGGGTTAGTATTGCCAATGCAATCGTTGATCGCTGCAGGCAAATTATTTGTTCAAAATATTTCGCACGCAGCTAAACATTATTATTTTGTTGATAAATTGTAATGCTACGTTTGCTTACACTACATATCTGTTTAACATACTGAAACAACTAAATGTTTATTTGGCACAAACAAAATTGCTTCAAATAAATTATTTGGCTTTGTGAACAAATGTCATTCATTTGGTGGAGTGGAGGCTTGGTTGTACCAGCGAAATATCGTTTAACTGAAACAAACGCCACGCAAACAAATATATTGATATACTGAAACAATTTTTTTTCTCAATTCACGGATTATACTAGATGGTGCCATTTCAGGAATTTCTTACATGAGAGTCGATTTTAGTTTAAAACCTTTTCTTGCAACAACAAATACATGTCATGTTATCCAATGGATATTTGAATCTCATGTTGAAATTAACTGACGACATTTGACCATTTGGTAGCAATATTTGGGCCCTAATTATGCCGTTTTTCCAACATGAAATTTAAATTTATGGTGGTCAGACTAAATGGAAGTATGCTGTAGTAAATTGTACTACTTAAAACATCGTTCTTTTTCATCAAAAATAAGATGGAATTTGTAGTGATGCGATCTATGAACACTATTATAAGCTACTTAAAAGGGAACTGGCGTTTAACATCGTTTACTCTTTAGCTTGATATAATATGAAACTTTTTTTATACTGGCAATTACAGCAGTTTCCACAATAAGTCTTCAATAACAAAATTTGTAGTTTTTTTAAACCTCGAGGAGCAATGCAAAGCGCTGATAATTACACAGCGACCTTGGCATTTACCTGTAGAATAACGGTTTATTCGGTGGTTAAGAAAACTGCGTATCGCAGGCTCAAGGACACATCCAGCTACAGGTTCTATGTAAACGGTAAAATTCAAGGTAGTGGTAACGTATTTCAGCCTTTGGTGCACTTTATTGTAATAAAGGCAGAATTAATAGCTTGCCAAGTATTCACTAATTTATCGTTATCAGTGTTTTGCGTTGCATTAAAACTGCAATATGATTTCGAACATTTTCATTTTTAAAACAAATTTGTTCACCCCAAACCTGTGATCGATATCCAGGTGGAATGAAAATATTGTACTATAACACAACTGCGTGTAGTTTTAAACTATTCAAGCTCAGGATCATGTGACTAGCCTATATATATAATTGTATATATAATATATATAATTGTTATTCGTAGCAATACACCCCAGTGCATGCTGTATTTAAAACTTTGAAATATAAAATATCGTAATGACTGTAAATACACCGTCCTTAGCAATCTGCGGCTGCCTTGAAGTACGTCCAACTACTCGAAAGTATAGCTTTAACTGTACCAACATGCTTGATTCGCCAGTGAGTATGGTCTATTGTATTATGTTCCTGAATATGCTTGAACCCATAAAGTATGATATTGTTGACCGTCATCTTTGGAAACTTTCGTCTGCGTATATCGTTGGATCAATTTATGCTATTTTCAGTTGGTANTTTGACCCCCCCCCCCCCACTACTCTCTCCAAATCAGTACAAAAGTTAACAAGTAAGTATAAAAAAATATATTTCCGCCGTCATGCTGTTAATATGGTAGCTAACTCCTTCTAAGGATTTCTCGGAAGATTCCAAGTACTTTTAAAAACGTTGCGCACTAGCGTTCTAACAAATATGAAATTCGCAACCATTTATTTTGCATGTGGCTTCTTCGTTCAGCTAAAATTCATTGAATAAACGTGCAAGTGTCTAATTTGATACCAAATTCGTGCTCAAACAAAATTTGGGAGGACATGGTTTCTTTTCCTTGTTCGGCCATCCTAATTTTGGTATTCCGTGATTTTCCTCGATCACTTCAGGTGAACTCCGGTGTGATTCCTAATAGGCATTGACCGATTGCCCGCCCCTGCTGGTCTGAACAACTTGTTCTTTGTCTAATGGCGCCACCGTCGACGAGACCTTATGACAAACTAACGTTCAAACAATATTATAAATGCTATTGGTTTTTGTGTGTCTAGATAATGATAACGATAATGGTACGTTTCCCATCTTACGTTGAATAAATGGTCATTTCGCAGTCTCCGTTCATGCTGTTTTAAGTAACAAACGTTGAAGCCGCACGTAATTATACGTTAGTTGGCATTTGCTTGCTGGATGAAAAAATTGCTAATTTTATTTCATTAATGGTTTTTAACGTCCTCGCCATATGTCAGGAGGCCTATTGGAGGATGGTTTACATGCCACACTAGCTGGAACACATTTTAAAACGATTCACAGTTCCATGGCACAGCCGGGAATCGAACCAATATCTTGGCCTGAGGTTGCGGAGGTCTACGCAATTCTCTGAATGAAACATAATTTTTTTTTGTAACACTGTTGTTGTGTAGCGACAACATCATAACACGCACTACTCCTGGTCGACATTCGGCGAGGTGTAAGGAATGTTGTGCGTCTCATCTGTGGTTTGACGGCTGTCTACCGTCTGCAGCGGGATCTTCATTATGGTCTGCACGGAGCGACGTGGCTTAGTGATAACGCACTGTACTCGCACGCGGGAGTACTGGGGTTCAATTCTGGTCGGCCATCCTGATTTCGGTTTCCCATAGTTTCCCGAAATCACTCGAGGCGAACGCTGGGATGGTTCCCCGCGACGGGCCATGACCGATTCCTGCCCCGTTCCTGCTTCTCTGGGCAACTTGCTCTGTCTCTAATGGCCTCGTTGTTGAAGAGACGTGAAGCCCTAGCTATCTTACTACTGTGCTGCTGTTCGCGTCTGACACAAGAGGTACACCTCACACATGGAGTGTCCTTCAGCTTTAGACGACTCGGGGGAACTGGGCAGAAATAAATAGTGTTCTTTGGAACCTGACCTATGACAGAGGCAAAAATACCCCCTTTTTTCCGTCTCCCCTCCCCCCTCCGAAAGTATACACAAAAACGTGCACGCCTTGGGAACGGAGACCTTCCAGCCAATTCGACGTGAAACTCGTAAAGGACACAAAACTCTTAGCAATCATAACCTGAAATCCACGAAAAGTCAAACCGTCCAGGGAACTGCAAACGTCAAAATCTCGAACATCTGACTTTGCAATGGGAAGACGGTGCCGCACCCACGACACCAAACTCAAAAATCCGAACCGTGCGCGAGGGGCGGTGCAATATCCACCCCAGTTACTGGCATCTGAAGTGTGGCCAATCAGTGACGAAGAAGCCTCTATCAGAGGCGTATGAAAAATGGTCCCAAGTGTTGCAGGTTGCCTACTTACAGGCATTCGAACCTTCTTTAGATAAATGTATACACAAAACGTCGAAAACTTTTTTTACGGAAACAAGATAAGGCATGTGTTGTTAAAAGTCGATTATACGTTCACTTCACGAAATATATGCATCATAAGGGTGGCATATATTATTTCCAAGAATCACTTTCATGACAGCAATAGATTTTGCAGTGGTCGTAATTTCATGTCAAGTCACACATTGTACAGAAACCACGTGTCCCGTCTTAAATAATTTTGGTAATATTTGCAATATATTCGTTTTCCGCTTTCTATTTCCACAACGAAGATATATATATATATATATATATATATATATATATATATATATGCGCAATTTGGGTTTTATTTCTTTAACATGCTGTGTAATACAGGCACTATTGCTCTACAAATATACATCTTAGGAGTATCAGAAATATATATTTAATTTTGAAAAATATAACAATAATATTTCCATGTTTTGGATATTGCCCCTAACAGTGTGTCTGATATGTGTACATATGTTTATTTTTAATGATGTTACTTATGACATTTATTCCTCTAAGGAATCAAAACAAATAGCAATTTAATTTTCAGTTTTAAATTGAAGTTACATAGTTAAAAATTTGTGTAAAATAGACATTATATCGTAAAGTTTAAAGGAAGTAATTTTTGGACATGTTTTGTTGTTACAAATTATCTATATGTAATATTTTGTTTGAAAATTTGTACGAGCGTATTGGCAGTTAAGATTTATACCACACATGTTATATTAACCTTTTATTTTATTATTTAATGTCGAGAAAGATAATTTCATTATTATTATTAATTTTTGAATTCAAGCATTTATGACAAGTTTCACATTAATATGTTGTATCTAGTAAAAGTTAGTTACGATTTTTGAAGGACGTTGCAACCGAACGTCGCCTTTGCACTGTAGAAGGAAGAGAGAGTTTCGTTTGACCGGCCTGCTACGAGACAAGTGCGGGAAGTCGCTCTCGTATATTTTTCAAGAAATTGAAGCCCAAATATGTGTTAAGTGGTCAAAATGTACACATCAAGAGGCGTGGGTAAAATGACCGCGTGGGCAAAGCTTGAGAAGAGGTCCAAAATCACGTAATTTAATAATAAGAGGAAAATAAAATTGTCAATTTTCCCCGTCTATTTCCTTTCCAGGTATAAGGTATTGCTAACCGACCTTGGTTAATACGTTGCATCAGTTTGAAACAATGAAGAAACACCCACCGCATTTTTTTTTTCTGTTTTGTGAAACATCAACACCTAAGTCCACGCCCTGTTAATAATGAACTGTTTCTAACGATTGAAACTAGACATTAAAACTTACTTTTTTTTTTCTTTGTGTGAAATTTTTTTTGAAATAACAACATTTACTTATAGGTTTTAACTCGACCCAAGTGTTACTAGACATTATTAGCCAAACAAGTAATTCAATAAGTCAAACAAAAATTAAAGTCGGGTGTAAATTAAATATTTGTTTTTTTGAGAGATCAACACAAATGTGCAACTTTTTTTTTATTTCTCCAAAAGCCTCAGTAAATATAAATCACATTAATTTTTATAAAAGTGTTTTATTTAAATAAGTTTCTTTGTCTTAATTTTATTGGTTACACAGTTTTTGAGTGTTAGAGTACACAACGAAATTAACATCTTAATAAATCATGGCCCTTGTTTAAAAACATATACACTACACCTAACACAAAGTTGAATTATTCTTTTTAGTGTTTCTTCTGTATGCGTTCTGTGCCTTGTGGGTATATGGTCAGCACTAAATTTGCACTGACATCAGTCTCAGTATATAACCCACAGCCCAGTTAAATAATGTTGTAGGCTGTTCACATTTACTTGAGAACTTTTGATTACCCTCCTTAAGATCATTTTGTCCCTCCGCCATATGTAAAATTTACATTTTCATGGGCCTAATGACTTTATTCCTGCATCTATCAAGTGAAACTACTGAATTGTTGGGAACGTAAATGTGCAGAGTATAATATGCATTTTCGTACTCTTACGTGTTCCTTGAAGAAAACCACGAAATTATAATATATTCGTGGTTTATTCACACTTTATGAATCAAACCTTTGAAAATACATCCCATGTATGACGTTTTTGGTTGCTTTCTACATACAGTGGCTCACATTAATATTCGGCCACCGATGATTATCGCAGTTTCATGGCCTTATGTTACATTAGAAATGAAGATAAACATTAAACATCTTGCACAATCATTCTTGTGTGCTTTAAATTAAATGCAATAGTAGCCAATAACTGAAATGAGCAGTGCAAGTTAGTGAAACACAATAGTTTGTCCTCGCGTGCTTCATAAGTATGCCACTTTAATATTCGGCCAGTTGTGGTGGGCGCGTGGCACAGGCACGATGCACATTGCGTTCCCTGCACGCTCTCTACGCTGAGAGGTTGTATTGGGCAGCTCTCTTGGCTGTGTCAGTCAGTCAAATGGGACGTAGCGGCAAGAATACAACGTTTGCACAGCGGCAGATGGTCATTTTTCATCATGCAAAGAAGAAATCTCAACGAGAAACTGCGGAGCACTTGAATCTGCTGAGGTCCATTGTCGGAGACATCATAAGAAGGTTTCAGAAGTAAGACAGAATAGATTCGGTACCTCAAAAATGACAGCCAAAGAAACTAAGCGAGAGAGAAGAACGTCCAGTAATCCGAAAATCAGTGCTTGCAAACTTACCACGGAGGTACTCAATGAACGTGGAAAGAACGTCCATCCAGAAACCATACAACGAGTTATCAGAATAGCAGGATATAATGGCAGGGTACCTAGAAAGAAACCTTTTATTTATGAGGTGAATAGAAGAAACGACTTAAGTTCGCAAAAGGTCACGCTGACAAAGATGAAATCTGATAGGATGATGTTATTTTTGCTGATGAGAGGAAATTGAATGTGTTTGGTTCAGATGGCAGGGTAACAGTATGGCGCAAGCCAAATGAGGAGCTAAAACCTGGGAAAATACAACCTACTGTAAAACACAGTGGAGGTAGTGTTATGATCTGGGGTTGTATATCTACAGCAGGTGCTGGAGAGGCTGTACGTGTCGATGGAACAATGAAAAAGGAAGACGATCTCAACATCCAGAAAGCAAACCTACACAAGAGGGCTGATAATCTAGGCATTAGAAAGACGTTTAAGTTCTACCAAGATAATGACCCAAAACACAAGTCGTACATTGTCAAGAGCTGGCTTTTGTATAACTGTCCCAAAGTCATTAAAACACTTCCTCAATCACCCAACCTGAATCCCATAGGAAATCTGTGGGATGAACTCAAAAGAAGACTGCGTACTACAACAATTAGGTCCACAAAAGAATTGGAGAAAAGGTTCAAGGAATGATGGAGTAAGGTTGGCTCCGAATGTACCAGCAATATAATTGCTAATATGCCACAACGCCTGCGAGAAGTAATTAAACAGAAAGGCCATGCTACCAGGTACTAACAACTGTGTGCTTAGTTTCCAAAGAGGATTAAGTTTGTGTTTGAATGATGATGGCCGAATATTAAAGTGGCGTGCTTATGCAGCATGGGATGACAAAATAATATTGTTTGTTAAGTTGCATCGCTCATTTCCGTTATTGGCTACCGTTATATTTCATTTAAAGCACACAAGAATGATTGTGGAATATGATTTATGTTTATCTTCATTACTAATGTAACATAAGGCCATGAAACTGCGATAATCATAGTTGGCCGAATATTAATTTGAGCTACTGTATATCATGTGTCGCAAGCGTTTTATACTTGTGTTAAAATAAAAGTACCTAATATTTGGTTATATTAAAGTTTCACTTACATTTTATCTATAAATTATAATACTTCATTTCTAACTAATATGAATAAATACAGAGAGAAAATAGGTGTGTTGGTAATGCCCCTTTAATAAAATAGTTCTTATGCAAAATATTATTAAACTGAGTGCGCACGAATGCGGTGCGTTGACCCTCTGGTGTAATTTTATTTCTATACTTTGTGTGCATGAGGCAGAGGGATGCCGTGGAAGTATAAATTTAGCAGGGCTTCAGAAAAGCTGGAAGTAACCGTGAATGGACAATACCATAAAATTAAACATACTCGTAATACAATGTAAAGACTTGAAAATATTTTTCTTAATTCGTTTCCAGCTCAATTGGGAGCCTGTATGCTAGCAGTGGCGTGTGGTGAACTGTTGCAAGGTATGCTGGCGTTAGCTCTGTGCTGTACCCTGTGGCTTGCTAGTTTGCACTTCCGCCACTCAAACGTAGTTCGGCATTTGACGCCACAGGACGTGTGTAAGGGGACACTTGCTGCTCGCTTGTGAGTGGTCGGAATGCATTCAGTTTCCCTGGGCTGCACGGTGGTTACAGGCTCCTGCTGCGTGCACCCAGAATGTACAGCAGTGAGCAAGCACCAGCATACCTTGCAACAATTCACCACACGCCACTGCATACTAGTGTGTACGGGAGCATCTATGCAGTTGATGGGAAGTGAATGTTTTCGAAAGTTGATTTTAAAAGTGCTCACTTTATTCCGTGAACAGACTATAAAATCCCCAAAAGTCGTAAAGCCGCGAGTAGCTCGGATTCGCGGATGACGTACTGTACACTATGAGTGCAGCTTCGATGTTTTGTCGCAAGGGCACGCAGGAGACTCGGAAGTGCACGCCCATCCACCACCGTGTTGTTAGGCGGCGAAGGAGAAATCCCTGCCATGCCGGGGCCGCGACACTGTGAGTGATGTATCGCACGCGCTGCCTATTAAACGTTAGTGTTGAACGGGGGCCGGCTAATTTCGGTGACCTTTTCCCTGGCCGAGGGGGGACTAAATCTGTGTCGACGCTGGCACGGTGCCCCGCGCTTGTGGGTGGATCTGCCGCCGTCTGGCGTGAGGGACTCCGTGCCGCTACCCAGCACGCCGCGGCGTCGCTGCAGCGTCTTGTCGCTCCCGCCGTCGCTCAAACGTGCGTCTTTGTCGCCGTCTGTACGTGATGGTCCGCCGAAAGTGGACACCCCCAAGAATTTCCGGAACGGTTGCAGTCACGAAATGCTGTCTTCGCTAAATGAAATTACGTACGGGGGCAAGTAATTTGCCGCAAAATTTATATTCGTAACACGTGTATGGACAGAAATAATTAAACCAAATACGATTTTTCTCCTGGAAACATATATGTATTTCAACGGCATCTGAAATTACGTGCAAAGAATAATTCAGTGATATAGCATATGTAATGGAAAGTAACGCAGAAACGCCAAGAAATAATGTGCAAATATGATTAGGTTAAGTGGACCGGTAGCATGGGGCAGTGGACCTGTACTCACAGCTGTAAGCAAGCAACACGCGCCGTGACTCATCCTGGCGGGACCGCTTCCTTATAGCAGTCTAGCGCTTACATTAATGTAGCAAAGGTCACGTAATGCGATATTGGACAAAGGAGAGCACCGCAGCGGAGGGAAGACGGGCAATGTCAGTGCAAGTCTGATAGCAATACAATATATTTTATTCAGATACCAATGCAGTTCAGGAGACACGATTCTTCTACATTAACTGTACTGAGTAACGAGTGCCTACATATGCACAACAAAAATCGAAAAACGAAACTAAGGAGAAATGCAATCGCACCCGCAAGCATAGAACAAAAGAGCACAGTTATAGTTGAAACGCTTCATATTAGGTCTTCTCACAGCATGTGCTCGATGGGTTTACCATAGACAGCAATACACATCTGTAAAGGCACATGTAGCGAGCAACGAGCTGCCTGTAGAGTTTCTGGAGTAATGCCTCTGCAAGCTGCCACAATGCGTTACTGCGTGTCTTCTGGCGTCGTAGGAACCGTGTTGTACACCTTATCTTTCAGCGTCCCCCAAAGAAAATAACCGAGAGGTGTGATGTCGGGGGAGCGAGCTGACCATCTTACACCACCACCACGCCCTAACCACCGGTTCATAAACGTTTCATTTAACACTTGCCTCACCACCAAAGCAAAATGCGCAGGACAGCCATCATGCTGAAACCACATATCACGACGTATGTCGAGTGGTATGTCTTCCAGTAGTGCCGTTAAAGCCTCGCTGAGGAAAGGGGCGTACGTACAGCCGGTCATTGTCCCTTGAATGAAGTATGACCCTATGACGTAGTCTCCGAAGATTTTACACCACACATT
Organism: Clitarchus hookeri; assembly: GCA_002778355.1. Classification (NCBI taxonomy): domain Eukaryota; kingdom Metazoa; phylum Arthropoda; class Insecta; order Phasmatodea; family Phasmatidae; genus Clitarchus; species Clitarchus hookeri. The sequence continues at coordinate 505,250 of NQII01000338.1, read as the reverse complement.
CCTTTCCAATGTCGCTGGTGCTCCATGTGCTGGACCCAATGCGGATTCTCGGTCGCCCAGTAGAGCATATTTCGTAAATTTACGCGCCCATGGTTTGTGAAGGTCGCTTCATCGTCGGGAAATAGTAGGTTATTGAGAAAATAGCTGTATCCCTTTCAAACACCAGAACAAACCTACAAAACTGAGTCCGCTGCTGGGAATCACCTTCATGTAATGTCTGACGAAGAGCCACGTGATGTGGATGGAATTTCCGTTGGCGCAGTATCCGTAACACACTTGTTTTACTTATTCCTACGAACCTGGAAAGTTCTTGAGTACCCATGTGGGGGTTTGCTTGGCATTTCTGCCACATTCACCGTAAATAAGTAGAGCGTCCATTTTTTCCTCATTCGTAAGCTTCATTGCGCACGTACAGCCACAATCTGCAATACCACTTACCATAACAGATTACGGGGACTGGTGCTGCGCTGGTATTAGGAAGCGGTCCCGCCAGGATGAGTCACGGCGCGTGTTACTGGCTTACAACTGCCCCATGCTACCGGCCCACTTAATTGAATCATATTTGCACATTTTTCTTGGCGTTCCTGCGTAACTTTCAATTGAATATGCTATTTTACTGAATTCCTCTTTGCACATACTTCCAGATGCCGTTGAAATAAATGTATTTTTCCAGGGGAAAAATCATATTTGGTTTAATTATTTCTGTCTATACACGTGTTACGGATATTAATTTTGTGGCAAATTACTTTCCCCCGTACTCAATTTCATTTAGCGAAAACCGCATTTTGTCATCTGCAACTGTTCCGGAATTTTTGGGTGTGTCCAAGTTAGGCCCTATCTGTATACCCCGTTCGTGGTAACTTCTAATTTTTCTGAAGCCCTGCTGAAGTTATACTTTGAGTATATATATATATATATTTTTTTTTTACTTATACACGACATATTCCGCTACAGGCCGATTTACACATGTACGTGTTTTACAAACTAAGCATAGGAAATTAAGTACCATACAGCATTATCAGAAAACACAGATCAAAGACATACAAGAATATAAGAAATGATGTGACTTACTAGCTAAACTCACATTGCAGTTAGCATACATAAAAGTATATGGCATTAATAAAGTTAACAAAAATATGAATTATAATAATTATGAACAAAAAATTTACAAAAATATAGACTATACGAATAAGAAAAGAGTGTTACATAGAGTATCTAGATTATGTATATTTTACTTGTTCAACCCAAGAAGCACCTTAACATAACAAATCAGCTAGCTGTTGTCATTAGCATGAACTTATACCTCCTCTTAAAAACCTCAATAGAATCAACGTGCTTCAAACCCTCTGAGAGATCATTCCACAAGGTAGATGTGCAGTAAGTGAAGGACTTTTTACATGTTGTAATGGTGTGACGCGGAATTATGAAATTGTGTTTGTTCCATGTGTTGTGTTGATGGTGGGCGGTATATGGAGTCAGTTTGTCATGTAAATAAATTGGTTGTACTGTTGAGAGTAAATTTTTAATGTGTGTAATAAAATGATATAAATACCTGCTGTCCATGTTCAACCAGCTCCTCATGCAAATAAAGCTTAACCATTTAGTAAAGTTATACATTAGAGCGGCCATGGAGTTAGCAGGCAGCAGACGACGCAGCAGTCAAAATACTTTGCCACCCATGCGGTGTTGCCAGTTCTGCAGCCGGCAAAAGTAGGTAATAATCCTGACCTCGGCTCACCCACCTGTTCGTTCAAGTTCTGCTAAAGGCGAGCCTGTCGCACGCGAGTTATCAGCTTTTGTTGCAGCTGTGAATACCCAAGTCATGATTTACTAGTGGCGACCGTGTCATGCATTTTGTTTGTGTTGTAGAATTCTGAGTTTGCTGAAATTTGCAGCGATATCAACTACTATATGATTTTATTTGCTTCTGCGAAAATTAATTACCATAAAAATATAATGGTCATGGTTTTCAATTCTAATTTATTATTTTACAATAGATTAGGTGTTCATGATAAAATACGAGTACTGTTAGAACTTACAAATACAAATTTGATATTAATCATGAACGGTGTGCCTACATCATAGTAGCGTTTTCATTGCGTTCTTATGTGAAAAGAAACGGACAGGGAATGATTGTTCGCTAGTCGAGAAATATATATCAGAAGCGCGAAGGTCTACAATGTTACTCAGTGTTTACAGTTTGGGGTTGTGATCTACTACAGGGGTGACTGTTCGCACAAATAATCAGTTTGTTAAATTTGTTGATTCGAGTGCTATTAAGGGTGTGTCCGAACCTAGGATTGCACTTATGTAAATAAGCATACTCCACTCGGCTCGATACTTGACACATTCCGACAGGTATACTTGTTTGCATCCGTTATAGCAACTAGCCAGCTGATAAGAATCTGAACAAGCATTTTGACGGAAAACAAATACTGAATCTGTGCTGGAACATAGGTGCATATATTTTAAATTACCAACCCATTAGGAGCTGCAGCTGAAAAGCGCATGATAATGAAAGTGTTGCTATTAATCAATCATAGACATTTTGTCAAGAAAGGAATGAATAAGTATTTGATGCAGTAAACTCAGTTAAATAAAATGTATTATTAAAACTGGTGAAAACTAGAGGTAAATATTATTTTGACACTAGTAATGGTATAAATAAAAATTATTTCCGAATTTCAATATAACATTTACACTCATTCATACCTTGCCTTGTAAAAAATATTGACAGTGTTTTAACTGCCCTGCATACTAACTATAGATTCGTTGCCACACCCAGTTTATAACAAATCACGAAGAAAACTGGTTATATTTATGCTGGCTCTTCTAGATCATTAAAGGCTTGATGCGTGCCATATTGAAAGTAGAAGCTCAGCTGTCACAACGCATGCCACATCCCATCCCACCCCCTCCCACAAGGGCCTCCCAGTAGCCACCTGCCTCGTAACATGTGGCAGCCATTAATGTCTGCACGAAGCCAGGCCGGCCCAAGGGAAGCTTACATGTGTCAAGGTTGTAGCGCGGGGCCCCACACACCACCACGAAAAAAACTGCGTGAAACTTGGACACACCGAAGAAATACTGAGATAGGCTAGCGATTTCCGCCCACGAGGGAATTAAAACACGTGGTAAAGGTGAGATACACCAGAAAAAGAGCTGACAGCATTGGCAGGGGCCACTGGCCCACACATAACCCCCCTTCCCCCTCCCCCAACAAGGGAGGCACGTGTACAGATCTGGGGAGGGCGACAGGAGAGTTTAAAAGCCAATTTGTGTGACAAGAGGGGCTTCAGTTATGTGAGATCAGTTGGCCCAGTCAGTTAGAATCGCGCGCCGAGAGAGGAAGTCAGTGCAGCAGTTAACTGAGGCCGGGGAGATCGGACCCCGGCCAAGTCAGTTGCGTCAGTTGCATCACATTAGTCGAGGGAGTCGTCAGTCGTCATGCCGAGAGGCGCGAGGCAGTCGGGTGAGCCAGTCGCGGCCGGGGTTCGGACCCGGCCGAGTCAATGATGTAGGGAGTTAGAACACCGCGCTCGGGAAGCACCACACCAGGATGCGCAGGGAGTCAGGCATCGGGAGTTGGATCGTGGAAGTCAGTCGAGTCAGTGTTATCCCGCGCCGGGAGGCATCGGGTGGGGGGCCGCCGAAGCCCCACAGCAGAATAGTCAGGTGAACCGGTGCGACAGTCGGGTGAGTGATATTGCACACCGAGTACGGGGTTTGGGCCCCAGCAGAGTCAACCAGAGACAGTGTTAAGGGGTCAGTCATATCGGGGCAGACAACCAGTAATCTCCCGCGCCGCGAGGCGCTGGACCAGAGTCAGTTCCGTCAGAACAGTCGTACCGCCAAATCGGGAGGCGAAACGTGAGATCGAACCAGGGAGTCGAATGGTGGCCTCACAAGAGGCACCACGCGAGAGAAAGTTGATGGCGCTGGATCTCGTCGAAGCACCACGGCGAGACGCAGAGGGCGATACCGATAACAGAAGGGGAGAGAACACAGAACAGCCAGTCCGATGGCCTGTAAAAGGGCCACCCAACTCACCAGAACACAAGTTACCGCCGGAGCAACACCAAACAGTAGAATACAGTTAAGTACCAACGTCGTCGCTCAGGGACATGCCCCAACGGCGTCGGAAACGTTAGCCAGAGCACCGTAATCAGCCCTTCAGGCTCACACTCGCAGTGTCAGTAATGTATGAGTTAATTCTCGGCACAAAGTGCTGAGAAAGTGTGTGTAATTCCCGCAAAAGTGCCGGGAATGTATGTATAAATTCCCGGTCAAATAAACCTGTCAAAACCAAGACGTTATGAAGTTATTGTTTGATATAACCGATTCAACATTCCCAGGCGCCCGTAGTCAGCGCCAGAAAAATAACTCAGATCCTATGAGCCACCCTGTATACCACAGATAGGGATTACCATCAGGCTAAAGAGTATACATTGTTGAGATCATATCTCAATGGCTTTTTTTCGAAAGTTAATACCTCCATACCACTCTTTAGAAAAATAAATATTAGGAATAACAATTATTAACTACATATAAATCGCTTTTCAAAATAGTAGCCTATGGGATGTAAGGGCGTGAAACGCACACACATTCGTTTCCCCGTGTACGTTCGTATGTCATTTCCCGAGACATGTACAACATTTACGTCCTTGGACGAATGCGAACGCTGTATGAGTGTACATCTCATGAAGCAGAAAACCCCATGCATACTGCGTGAAAGGGACATTGATGATCACATATAAGGCTCAACTCTAACAGATGTTTGCTTTAAAGCGACGTTACAATTGTCGTCTCTGTAAGATTCATGTTTACAATAATATTGTACATAGTAGATGTTGTCTGAAAAACTGGCAGCTATGTGTGTTTACTGTTACACGAATATAACACAACACACAATTTTATGTTAAAACTGACGAACGCATGAAAACTAGACATTACAAAGAGAGTTGTGATATTCTACTTCAGACTACATTACAAAATATAACTATTTCTACACTAAACATCGGTTGAATGCAATGACTCGGTGCCAATCGCTAAAAGTTAAGCTAAGTTTACAATAAAACATTATGGATTAAGAATTACTCAGTTCACGCTTACCTGTCATACGGGAACACGTCTTCTGTATTTGCAGTTTCCAATATTGTTTCAATTCTTAATTATAGCCAATGGAAACATACGGCTAGCCTGTAATGTTTACCTTTGTTTCTAACCTACCTATGTATATAAGCACATCATACTTCAAAGCCGACATTTTCTATCACAGAAGCTTATTTTTCTGAAGAAATATAGTCGTTAACTTGTGCACACACACACACGACCTTTTAGTATTGTTTATACTTACATTACTGTAAATAACCGTTTCCCGCCAACAACACCATCTGCTGTGTTCTGATTGGTCGTNTCAAAGCCGACATTTTCTATCACAGAAGCTTATTTTTCTGAAGAAATATAGTCGTTAACTTGTGCACACACACACACACGACCTTTTAGTATTGTTTATACTTACATTACTGTAAATAACCGTTTCCCGCCAACAACACCATCTGCTGTGTTCTGATTGGTCGCCGTGCACTTAATGCGCGTAGCAGTGTAGTCCTTATCGTTTCCCCACTTCTCAGCCTCAGTTGAGGAAAACAGCTCNTCGTGCACTTAATGCGCGTAGCAGTGTAGTCCTTATCGTTTCCCCACTTCTCAGCCTCAGTTGAGGAAAACAGCTCCAGTTGAGCGAGTTTTCTAGAGCCTACGATTATTTTCTATATTTTTAATATAGCACATCCTTTATCGTTGAGATATTTAATACTTGATGTAGTCTGAAGAAAGTATGACAATGGAGGAAGATGCTTTTTTTAAAAAATGAGTAAAAGAAGCTACAGAAATATTTAATTTAAATTATTGTATACGAATCTCAAAATTGTACAAAATTATGACGTCAGGATACAGTTCAAAATAATTGTTTATGTTATTGAAAATTTGTTATGCGGTTTGTCCGTAGAGTGGAATGGAGATATTTGGGCGGCTCTTAACATGGACGTCTTGAGAGCCGATGAGGGTGAAGCGAGATGAGTATGTAGCAGCTTCGTAATGCAAGGGCGGGGGGAGGGGATATCCCCGAGAAAACCCGCTGACCAGCGGCATCACCCGGCACGATTCTCGAATGTAAAATTTCTGGAGCGACTCCGCCGGGAATCGAACCCAGTTCGCCTAGGTGGGAGGCTTGTATTCTGATCACTGCACAACACCAGCCCTCTTAAAACAACTAGAAGTCAAATTATTGCCGCAGGTGAACAAAGTGTCAGATTTCAAAGAAATTGCAACACGCCACTATTGTCACTTCAACAAACACTTTGAATGAAAATTAACTTTGGGCTATAATAACTTTTTGTAATTTGTACGAATCGAGATTTTAAAAGTTAAAATGCTGTTTTCACACAAAAAACAATTAAGAAGGGTTTTTTTTTAATGGCTTGATATTCAAATCAAATAGCCATCGATATAGTGTCACGAAATCATAAAATATCCTCAAATCTTCGGAAAAGATGTGGTTCTTGAACAGCCTTAATGTTATAGGTGAAGAATAAGGAATTATCGTAGTGAGTAACTACGCCTAGTTTTTGCCTGGAATGAGGGTGGAAAAATCACTAGTTAGTGATGTCACCAGCAGGGATAAACTACACCACCTCACTATTAAGAGTCTGACACGTAATTACGCGACGGAGATACTGCTAGCCTTTCCGTACCCTGAACAGCTAAAAAATATCCGTACATTAACGTAGTCTTTGGTGGAAATTGTGCTGTTAACATACGGGAACGGAGTACATAATAGGGGGGAAAAAAAGAACTAATCTCCGTAAATAGAAAATTCGGAACTCTCTACGTTACCTTCGAACGTTATTTGTAGGGGCTTAATAAAGCGAATGGAAGAAAAAAAGATCTACGTTTGGCTGTGCTACTTCACACAAAAATTTTATCTACCTTATAAACCGATTTGACATAAAAAAAACTACACAATATTTGACTGAAGCAGTGACTGTACAACACGCGCGTCCTCGAAATGGACGAAGATAAATGAAAACTCATTTCTTTCTTCCTTAATGCATTAAACGATGGTGTTTAATAAATGTTCACGTTATGCATTTTTTAAATTACCTGAAATTTAAGTAGAATATATTAAATGGCTTTATTTCATTTCTAATTTTATTCAGTCAGTTTTAATGTATGTACAGTATTCAATTATCCATCTCCACTATTACTCTTTTTATTTCTCAGTGAGCGCAATCTTTAATGTATATTTTTACTCTAATTAATGTCTTTCTTAATGTCTCTATTTGGTTACAGTCAATTAACTCATACTCATTGTTAACACGCGTCCAGTCTGTCTGTTGCCATCATTTGTAATGTCTTTCACTCACGCATCTAGTCCAATAGTCCAGCCTGCCAGCCGCANGTCTGTCTGTTGCCATCATTTGTAATGTCTTTCACTCACGCATCTAGTCCAATAGTCCAGCCTGCCAGCCGCACTCATCACTGCTTTATACTCGCAGTCGCAGATTTTCCTTCGGCTGGTCACTTCTCCCACCGCTCGTCGTCTATCGCTGAAACTCAGCCACTCATCCATTCAACAACTCCTTGGCCCGAAGGCCCGTTATGCTTTTTATACTCTGCTGGCATTGACCTGGAAAGTTCGATGAGCCCCGAGTCACGCGTAGAGAAACTAGAGCAGCAAACCACTAGGAAATTTTCCAGACAAATACAGAAACTCAATACAACCAAGGTCAGCAGCGAGCGCCCCAAAAGGATCATCGTGTTTGCTCGCTTTTTGATAACAGATACGTGGCTCTTGGTTTAGCGCGCGCCTGTAATTCAAAACATTCCATTGACTTGCTGCCGCCGCTATCACATAAATGCTGTCCTTCACTTCCACTCACTCGCGCGGGATGCGAAGCAGCGAGCGCGTAGCAGTATTATTGGAGACATTTCCATTGACTACACGCACAATTTACCGCTACTACATATAACAGCCCAACAAATTGATTGTCAGAGTCGTTGGTGCGTAAACGCGTTTATTATCCAAGAAATTAAAGGATGGGTTCAAAAAGGACCGAATAAAGATTAAAAATTTTTGCTAAAAGTTCATTGATTCTTACACTAAACCTAAAATGAAATAACTGCACATGTGTCATAATAATAATAATAATAATAATAATGATGATGGCGTGTGGGGAGTGCACCAGGGGCAAGGCAACGCCCTCCGAGTGACGGTCTTTCCAGCTGGGACCCGTAGGTGACCGTCATCCCCGGGCATGACAGAAGTGAGACCCTAGAATGGGGCGGCGCTGGAATGCAAGGGCGGGGGAGGCTGGAGTGCCCCGAGAGAGCCCACCGGCAAGCGGCATCGTCCAGCACGATTCCCACATGCGAAAATCCGGGACTGAGCCCGCCGGGGATCGAGTCCGGATCGCCGTGGTGAGAGGCGAGCGCCCTGGACACTACGCCACCACTGCCCCACATGTGTCATTAAGTGGCAAGACTTTATCAGCTTTGGCATTTACTGCAGAGTAAAAAAATTATTTAAGTTTTACAAACAATTAGTTATTTGGAAACTAGTTGCCAAAGATTTTCCTGCAACTCTACATGTGAAATGTCGTATCTTTAGACATTGTTTTATGAAACGTAGAAAATTGTTTATGTAGCTCCGTATTTATAATAAACTGGGAGCCTACGGCACTTGCTTGTTAAAAATTCAACTTAAGCTTTACACATTCCACATTAACGTTTCGTAAAATTTGGTCTAATTCACTTGTAGTGTTACAAAAATTATCTTGGGCTCTATATTTCAAAGAATTCTTTGTAAAAATTCAGGAAAATTTTACAATGTGGGCCGAGTTAGAAAATTGTTCGACGGTATTCGTATACTTTGGTTATGACAGGATTCATCCATAGAAAAAGACCAGTCAATAAAACTGACAAATTTATACCATCAAGAAGTGTACTTTAATACTAATATAAACTTTTCTGCTAATTTTTTTTTTTTACAATAATGGTTGAACCGTTGACCGTTGGCTCACTTTATAAAATATGAAAGCTATCTCTTTAGGGAAATACGGAATCATAGAGTAATGTGACAGTCTGAAAGCACAATCCGCCATAAGTTATCTAAATATCATCAGATCAATTTGTAAACAGTTCTGATTTGAAAGTCAGTATTGAAGTAAGTTAGTGCATTCACATGTTACTGAGTGTCACACTTCTCCTTTATCTTCCAGGGAAGGTAAAAAAACACTTTCAATGCCAACTTTAAGTCCATGAAACTGAGGGGAGAACTACGAACAAAAAAATAACTTGACGTTCGAAAACGAACAAAAAAATAACTTGACGTTCGAAAACGTTTGCAGTGCATGACAAATCTATCAGTTTCTGAGATAATGTAATAAATAAATTAATGTTACAGCTATACGGAATAGCCATTCTGCATACTTGCGTCTAATTTACAGATCTAGTCAATTAATAACATATATTGTATTACAGTATATTAAAATGTAACAAAATAATATCTTCCCTTGCAGAAAAAATTGTGTGTGTAGCTTAACAAATGTTGACAAACGTTGTGTGCCAAAAGTAATTATTTCTAACTAATATCTTTTTACTGAACACTAAGCCCAACATGTTCAAAATATAAAAATTCCATACAGTAAATACAAATAATGCGCAGTACCATTTCATAAGTCCTAAACTATATCAGTGTAAATCACACGTGGTTAAATTTATTAATGTTATATCCAAAGCGATAGTACAGAGTTTTTTTTAATTATTTTCTACATATGATTTATTTTTTGGATTAAGGTTCTTTTAAAAGACTATAATCCGAACATAAAATACCTTCTTTTTTTTTCTCTCATTGAGTACAAGGAAATGGTTTTACTTTTACTGTCACATTATTTTGTAATGGCTATTGCGGACGGCTATTTTTGTGTATTCAGTTGGAAAAAATATATATTTATTTTTCGTGACAAAATCATTTTGCAACCACCACAAAACATTTCGCAAGGGTCACAACCCCAGATTTTTTAATGACTACAAAATGGTTTTCTCGGCGAGTTTGGGGACGAGCTCGCCCAGTCCGTCAAGCGACCACATTGCGCAAGCGCGGAGGCAAGCCGGGCGCTTGAGGGACCAGAACATTAACTGGCATGTCTCCAAGGACGCCGAGCACTCTTCTGTCGCTTCGTTCTAGAGTTCCCGAGATACGTGTGTCTAATGGCGAGGTGCTCCTTATCGAGAACTATGTCACCAGCTTCGCCCCGTCTCCCGCCAATAATAACTCAAATCGCGAGGTGCGGTCACGTTTAAGGATAGCCAAGTTTCGTTTTGCTGGGGAGCGCTGCCCCAAGCCACTCATTTGCCTCCAATCTAAATGGAAATCGCAGTGATTATTCATTTATTCCTATTTGATATTCACTGATAAATGTTCAAATTTATCCTTCACGAATCAGTAAAAACTGCTTTTTATATCAGTGAAATAAATCCACTATTTTTATCAGCGAGGTAGCAGCCACCTTCCACTCATTCCTCAGTTAATAGTTACTTTAAAGAAACAGTGATATCGATGGAAAAGAATACACTTAACCGTGAAACCTGTTTTATATTCACCGATGAGTTAGTGAGAACTGGATACTAAACTGAACAGGAACTACGCTGAAACGAGCTCTTTATTGACCATACTCATGTACCAAGATTCTATGACAATCAAGACAGTTCGGAAGAGAGTCCGTGAACAGTCACTATATTATAATTTTTACCCCTACAAATCGCTTGTATTCAATGGCATTTTGTAAGCCTATTTTTACAGCATAACAGCATTACCCGATTTAAAAAAAACTCTACCTAACGTTTATTAATTAAACTTTTGCATATTAGCGAAATAAATATTACGAGAGGAATAGATAGTAGAAAAACAAACTTGATAAAATAATACATTATTTACGTTTACAAAATATAATGTATCATTGAAAAGCGCAACTTTTTTTGATGAAAAACGAGTACACTGCATAACACGTGGGTTAATAATCTGAATAAGCCAACGCATTGGCCTTCTTTGTCGCAGTATAAGTACATTTTTTTTTTAAATAACACCGATGAATGTCACTATCATCTAGCGAAGGGCTTTATTTTCTCGCCCTTAGAGCAGCGCTTGCCAAATGACGTAAAATATTTGCCTCTTACTAGAGAATATGGCAGCAGTGGAGTTAGCCGCACGGGACGGAGTGCTATTACTGTGACGTCAATTCCAAAAGTCGCCATCTTGGATTAACGTATACAGCTCCATAACTTAATTTTCAAATCCAAAATTATAAACCAAGTTTTCAAGACACGGGGGGAATCTTAACAATTATTTTTCAAATCCAGCTTGTTTTTCTCCCGTCAATCGTTTCACATCTATGACCGTAATCAAAGGTCCTTTCATTACAGTCCATGCACGGTTACTTCCAACGTTTTTGAAACCTGCTAAAGTTCTACTTTCACGCTATTCGTGCACCTCATGCAAACAAAGCTTAACCAAGACTATAAAATTACACTGAAGGGACAACGCATCGCATTCTTGCGCACTCACTTTGATAATATTTTGAATGAAAACTATTTCTTACTAGGCATTACGAAAACACCTATTTTCTCCCTGTTTTAACTAATATTAATTGTAAACTTTCTTATGTTGACACAAGTATAAAACACTTGTGATACAAGACATATTTAGAAAACAAACCAAACACATTATACATGAGGTGGTTTTTCAAAGATTTGATTCGAAAAGTGTGAATAAAACACGAATAGACTATATGTAATCATTGTTGTTTCGCGTTGAAATGTACGGATTTAATTGAATACATGCAAACTTCGAAAATTCAAAGCTTTGATTTACAAATAAATCCAAGCGGGAGGAGATACATCCACGTTAATTCTGAGTTGTAGCTTGAATCAAACCTTTGAAAAATTACCCTATGTGCGACGTTTTGGTTGTTTTCTAATTATTTTATGTATCACAAGTGTTCTATACTTTTTTTAACATAAAATAATATAATAGCGCCTCAATTTTGGTTAAATAGAAGTTTTATTTATATTTTATCTATAGATTATAATGTTTCATTTATAATTAATAAGAATAAAAACAGTGAAAAAATAGGTGTGTTGGTAATGCCTAGTAAGAAATAGTTCTAATGCAAAATATTATTACACTGAGTGCGCAAAGTGCGGTGCGTTGTCCCTTTAGTGTAATTTAGTAAACTCGATTGAGCTTTGGGGCCGCGGTGGCTGAGCGTTTAGCCTGCTCGCCTCCCACCAAGGTGAACCGGGTTCAATCCCCGATCGGGACACTCCCGGATTTTCGCATGTGGGAATCGTGCCGGACGATGCCGCTGGTCGGCGGGCTTTTCTCGGGGATCTCCCGTTTCCGCCGCTCTTTCATTCCGGCGCTGCTCCATACTCACCTAAATCACCCTCATCGGCTCTCAAGACCTCGATGTTACAGAGCCGCACAAATCTCTTTACTCGAATGAGCTTTGTTTACATGAGGTGGAGGAATATCTTGGAAGTAGAACTTTAGCAGGGCTTCAGTAAAGTTGGACTGTGAATGGGCTATATTGGTTGCTGCTCACACATTTTAGAGCCGTGCTGGACAGAAACAGTTGCCGGTCTGACTTCCTCGCCTCACAAGCATCTCACCTCGTATCGACCACACTCGCAGGAAACCCGTAAATCACGCGGCACTTCTAGAGTTTCTCTTTATTAGCTTCTCTGCACGCTAAGAGTTTTAGTATGTAATTCATAATCAGCCCACTCACTGTTAACACCTCACTCTTATAAGGTTTTATAGGCTGCTCACGGTAACGCGAGCACTTTTACGGCTCTTTCAGCAGGCATAATAATATAAAAATTATATTTTATCGTGGCACCAGACTTTAACTACCGAGATAAATAAAATGTGTACACTATGTTTATTAGTAACGTGGCAATTTTTATATTAACGATTGGCGAAAGGGTACAAATAAACTGAAAGGAACATTTAAGAACGGCCTAAAGACGTGCTCACTTTACCGTAAACAGCGTATAGGTAGGTGGGTACCATAATATCTTATATTGTACATAAACCCATGTCCAGAAATACTTTGGTTACGTACTAGGGCCTCCGAAAGGCAAACATCCCGTAGACTCCGCGACGAACAGTACAGGCGTCAGATTCAGTAATTATAGGCTATCGACGGTAAAGTGAGCACTTTTAGAAGCCGTCTCATTTGGAATAATAATCAATAAGTACACTTTATTGTAACCTTAGATGTTAACTATCAAGTCCGGTGAAATATATACACTGTGTTTATTACCTGCATTGAAATATTTGTTTGAAAAAGTGGTGGAAGGATAATAAATGGCTGATAGGAACAAAGTAATTGGGGCCTCAAAAGTGCTCAATTTACCGTAAACAGCCTATACGAATAGTACTGCATCAACTGGTACGTGATTCACAGCAGTCCTTCACCATACCTACAGCCTTCAGCAGTGTTTCATTCCGTTTAGAAGTTACATACTGTAGGCCTACAGTTAATTTGCGTGGCTATCGTCAAGTGGGACGGAACAACGGCGGACTTGTGCACAAATGCAGAGTGCACCGAGATGCTTCTAATCTACGGGGAAGCCCGAAGGAATGCAAGAGAGGCTTCCCGGCTCTGTCAACAATGTTACCCGAACAGGCGTCACCCAACACACGCCATGGTTCCAAGATTGGAGAGGCGTTGACGTGAAACAGGCAGCTTAAGGCCTGACGAACACCTCTGTGGACATCCGCGCACACGCCGCACACCAGAGTTTGAAGAAGCGGTGCTCTAGCGTCTTGAAGATCAGAGACCCTGTAAACACAGCGTTTCTGGATATGGGTTTATTAGCAAAATATGATCAAATTGTATCCATCTACAATACCTACCACCAAGTCTTGTAACATATATTTATTTACAACCTGTATATCATGCTGTTGACGATTGTAGAATCGCCACTGGTTCAGGCTCCTCGCCACATAACAACTAGTGGTCACGGCTGTCGAAGCCCTTAAGTAGGAAAGGATTATTGCTAGTTTTGGATAGTATCTGCCTCTTAGATGCTCGCTAGATACATCGTAACACACGCTTTCGAAGTGAACGGGGAGTAGTTTTATCGGTTCATGTAAATGATTCGAGACATCCGCCAGATGCTGCATATTCAAAACTATAGTGGACACCATAACCTACTACACATTGGTTTGCTACAACTGTTCATTCCAATGGACAGAACCCGCACTTAATCAATGATTCAACAGTACCAACCGGAAGGAGAACGAAGGACGTCAAGAGTCCTGAAAAAATAGAGTTGACAAATAAATATGCAGGGAGAACAGGCATAGAAGTCCTAACCCGTTAAAATTTTGATGATGTTCATATTAATATTTCCAGTTTGATGCATTTCGGCTAACTATAAGATACGGAGATGGCGCTTACACACAGAAGTAAAACTTAATAGATACACTTCTTACAATACACACTCCGTTTCTTAGCCAGGATTCAAACTCTGGCCTCAGCGACATCTTCGACCACGAAAGTCACGAACAAGCACTGAGTTACTATAATTGTACAGTATGATACTAATATAGAAGCTTTTTAAATAAACACAAGCACTGTATATTGCAAATTTTCTTTTGTCGTGCATATTGCAGGATTTTTCAGAAAAAAGCGACAGGTGGCAAGTTGCAGTTAGTGAGTGTGAGTGAGTGAAGAGATTTGTGCGGCTCTTAACATCGAGGTCTTGAGTTGGTGATGTCAACTAGTCTGCAGGTGCAATACCACAGAACTTTCAAAATTATAATACTTTTGAGGGTATTAATAAAACATTATGCTAAGGTCGAAAAATCTTACATAAATTATAATAGTCTGATGATAACGTCAATATATGAACACAATATAGGCCCTACTTAGAAGGGTTAATTTTGAAAAATTGTAGCTTATGGCAATGACACTTATTTGTGACGGCAGACGTGTAGATTAATTTGACGGCTCTTTCCTTATCGGTCACTTGCCTTCGCTGTAGATAAATAAGCAGGAAGGGTGGTAATACGTAGTTTGTGTCAAGTCTGAGCATTATCCAGCAACTCTGACCATGAAACAACAAAGGTATTCCATTCCGTATTGCAAGTTTAAAGGTAACTGCAGGAGACACATAGCGTGATAATTTGAGACCAAAGTGGCACGTGATTCCCTGCTCACTTCACGAGATGTCGTCATCGGATGACGTAGCAGACGTGATTGCTCTGATCGGTGTTGCAATCGCCATAAGGGAACGTAATAATAGGTGGCGAGGTACCTCTTTATCTGAAAGATCTTGTAGCACCCAAAGTGCTTATCTAACTTAAAGATAGCTAGAGACGTGTTCTGAGAAATCTCTGCAATTTTACCGAATGCGTGGATATATTTTTAGCCGTCTGATAGCCGCTTGTGAAGGCTTTATTGCAGCCTAATGATGCTATCAATGAAGATTGTATGTGAGCACTGAGGATGTATTACTTATCTTTCTGACGTACTAATCAATTTACCAGTACTATCACAGACAATTTAAAAGTATAAAATGGAAAGGAAAAAAAAAGCTAAATTTAAATTGAAAATGAGCTAAGATACTCATTTGCTTGCTCGTGTCCACTCATAATTGTTTTTAGTGTGAGGTATCCAAGTTCGTATTACCTTCAGCACAGAAAGTTCAAACTCGAACTGTCATCTACAAAAATATTGTCATAATTGTATGCAGAGTGCTCAATGCCTCAAACAATGAGACCTCCAGACCTCCTCGAAATCACTAAATTTAAATTAACTGCGTGTGGAGAGGTCACACGCTTATCACCAACTATACTGCGTGCCTTAAATCTGCGAGCACGAGCGACGGTTACGAAAAGCCTTGGTGTCGGCCATTATCTCTTGGAGGAGGTTCGGAGGAGGATGTGACGTCAGGACACAGCGCCAAATTATTTGTTCCAACTGATAGGAAAATACTTACTCTTTCAATAAATTCAGCATTGAGAAAGTAGATTGGTTTTCAAAGTTCAAAGTATATGTGAGAGCGTACGCATATTACAGCTACGATAACATTAGTTATGCGTTTTTAATATATACTTATTATTTTACTAACAACAATTGGGGAAAATATTTTTGTGACGAATGTAAATATTCTTCTTAAACATAAACGACATAATTGTGTTGATGCCCCAGAGGGGCGTAGTCGAGTTCGTGAGGGATGGAGGTCTTAATAAATGCAAAGGAAGTAAATTAGATTTTTAATTTATTCGCACTGGTATTATTTACAACATTAAACTATTCACCGTCACTACTACTCTTGTTATTCTCAGTGAGCGCAATATTTAATGTCTACCTCAATTCTTATTAGGGCTTAAGCCCTTCTTAATGTCTCTATATTGGTTATAGTCACTTAATTCACACTTATTATTTTCACGTCTTCAGTCTGTCTATTACCATCATTTCAAAAGTCTTACGCTCACGCATCCAGTTCAGTAGTCCCGCCCGCCAGTCTCACTATCCGCTGCACCGATGCTCGCAGTCCGCAGACTTCACCCCCGTGGTCACTTTCATCACCACTCGTCGCTCTGCTGGCTCGCCGTCTTCGCACACCTGTCGCTTAGTGTCTGTCGCTTAGTGTCGCGCAACCCTCCAGACTCTCAACCCTCAAAACTGTCGGCTCGGAAGCCTGTCGTGGCTTAAATAGTCTCGGTGGCATGATCACGAATGTTCCCCACACCCTTAGTCTTGCTGAGAGAGGCAAAAGCAATGAGCCAGAACATTCTTTCAGATAACTGCAGAAATTCAGTTCACCGAAGGTCAGGAGCAGGCGAGTTGCGATAGGCTTATCGCAGCGGCACCCGGTGGCATCATTTTACAAATCGCCACCCGCTTCTCAGATTACGCCTGCCTAACATTGCTTTGCTCTCGCGAGCAGGACGGGCAAGATAAGCGACGAAGAGCAGCAATGTATTGTTACGCGGTCGCTGTTTTGTTACGCACGAGCGAGTGTAAGTGAAGGACAGAGCAGTTATATAATAGCGGTAGCGGCAAGTCAGTGGAATGTTTTGAATGACAGGCCAGCGATAAACCAAGAACCGCGTATCTGTTACAAAAAACGAGCTGACACGATAATCCTTTTAGCAGCGCGCGCTGCTGACCTTGGTTGTGCTGAGTTTCTGTAGTTATCTGAAGAATCTTCTAGTGGTTTACTGCACTAGTTTCTGTCGGCATGACTCGGGGTGCGTAAAACTTTTCAGGTCAAGGCCAGCAGAGTATAAACAGTGCGACGGGCCTCCAGGCCGGGAGCTGTAAAAATGGACGAGTGGCTGGAGTTCCACCGATAGACGACGAGCGGCAAGAGAAGTGACCGAGTATCAAGCAGTGAAAAGTGCGGCTGGCAGGTTGGACCATTGAACTGGATGTGTGAGTGAAATACATTACAAATGATGGCAACAGACAGACTGGGCGTGTGTTAATAATAAGTATGAGTTAATTGACTGTAACCAAACAGAGACAATTAAGAAGGATGTTAATTAGAGTTGAAATGGACATAAAATATTGCGCTCGCTGTTAAATAAAAGAGTAATAGTGGAGACAGATAATTTAGTGCTGTAAATAATAGCTGTGTTAATAAATTAAAAATCCAATTTATTTCTGTTATTTTTATTTACGACCTCCATTCCTCGCTAACTCAGATACACCCCTCAGGCGACCATGTAACAATATTTATTCCCTATTATTCCAAATCAGAGGGCTTCAAATAGTGCTCACTTTTCCGTGAATGATGTGATGATGTTAGAGATAATTCTTTAATTAATTTTTACCTTTTTTCAATATTTCTTTGGAATTTCTATTTTAATCCTATCCAATTATATGTCATATTATAGATCATTTCAAGGGGAATACAACGATATCTCGATCATTTAAATAGGATAAATATTTCACGAGTAATGAATGTTTAAATTTCACTGAATATTGCCTCCACGAACTCGTTATTTTAGTTTTTCTTCTCTCGCATCTTAATTTGACCAGACTGTCCCCATTTGTCCAGACGTGCTCATTGTGCATGTACATTTCAGCTCCGCCTGAAGAAGACGACGAGCTCTCGATTCTCCAATACCGCCGTCTTCCTGTCGGAGTGCCAGATCACTACATTTCCTACCGGCAGCTGTATTGAAACGATGGCTCATCGCTAATGTCGACATCTTTGATCGATGCCGCCCGTTCACGATCGGTGCGAGCAGGCTGGTCACGACGTGATTGGAAACTCGAGACCACTACAACAAACACGGAAATCATCGCAACTTACAAATAATTACTGTATTGAAGTTAAGACAGGACTACAATTACCAAACTTTTGTCTTGATTCTGCCTAGGCATTCTGTCAGACATTAAAGTAGGCCCATACGGAAACTTTGCTGTTTTTTATATCGACTTGGAAAACTCGTCGCATGTAACAAGAGTTCTCGTCAGTTTACGAGGAAATTTTGGGTTTATGTACAATATACGATGACTAGTTGGATTAAACATTCTCTATTAGAAAACATAGGAATCACAATGCTTTCTGTAAGTTCCGCTCCTGGCAGCTATTTTTAAACAAGCTATAAATTTAAATATGAGTGTTATTATAAGATAAATATTACAGATTACAGAGAACAGGTATACGAGGACTGATTTTTTTTAATGAGAGTTACGAGAATTATTCCCCTCGCTTGGTACAACTCTAATGTGCTCAATATTTTGGGACGCGGCAATTTTATTTTCTGTATAATTTTCAATTACGGGAAAAATTTCAACTTATTATAATAATTAAATAATATAAATATTTTAAAGTTTAGGTACACAGCTGTGTTCATTTTGCTTTGAACATTATTTAGAGCTATTGCGTAACCACATATAACACTTGCGTAGGAATGCAATGTGCAGCAAAACGAGACGAATCTGTTTTCGTTGTTAGTTTCTGTTACTACTCATAATAAATATCACGTGAATATAAGACCCAATTTTATAAATACCCGAAGTGTATGACAAATATTCTGTGCCGTAATTTTAAAATTAATATGTCTATTATATTATAACATTGAGATTACAATTACGGTAGTTTTAGTTGTACTAAAAAATTGATTCTTCGTTTTTGACATTTTTTCTTTGTCTAGCTGATTATCGACAGTAACAAGTTGCTTAAAATTACAGCTGAAACTAAGAAATCCGTAATATTATTAAAACGAGAAATAAATATTAAAATTGAAAAGTATATAACTGTAGCATTATAAAAAAACATGAAAGTGGCCACATCTATATATATATATATATATATATATATATATATATATGTATATGTGTGTGTGTGTGTGTGGGTGTGGGTGTGTGTGTGTGTGTGTGTGTGTGTGTGTGAAAGTGTGTTTGGATGTTTGTTTGTTCCTCTGCCATGTCGCAACGGAGCAACGGATCGACGTGATTTTTTGCACAGAGATATTTGGAGGACCGGGAAGTGACATAGGCTACTTTTTATCCCAAAAAAATATCTCATTCCCTCAAAAAAATTTATAAAATTAGCACTCGGGGTACAATGCTGCGTCAATGCTTGATATATCGATATATCGATACTTATCGATATGGAAAATAACTTATCGATTGATATGTAACTGAAAAATATATAGGTCCTTGCTATATATAGCCTAATCTATATATATATATATGTGTGTGCGTGTGTGTGTGTGTGTGTGTTTGTTTGTTTGTTTGTCCTTCCACGTCACAACGGAGCAACGGATCGACGTCAACTTCTGCACAGAGATAGTTGGAAGGCCGGGAAGTGACATAGGCTACTTTTTACCCGGAGAAAATTTCTCATTCCCTTTGGGAAATTCTTATTGGAAAATGAAAAAAGTACACAAACGAAATAACATTGCAACGTCGCAACCTAGCATCAGATCGACGTAATTTCTTGCACAGAAATAGTTGGACGGCTGAAAGTTGATATTGGTTACTATTTATCACGAGAAAATATCTCAAAAAATTTANCGTGACAAGAGACATGTGCAAATTTTTCTTATGGTTTGCCGTGAGATGGGCGTCTGATTAGGATACCTTTCACCATACATTTGGATGGCTTCTTTGGCATTTCTGCCACACTCACCGTAAATAAGTAGAGCGTCCATTTTTTCCACATTCGTGAACTTCATTGCGCACGTACAGCCACACACCGCAATACCACTTACCATAACAGAATACGGGGACTGGTGCTGCGCTGCTATTAGGAAGAGGTCCCTCCAGGATGAGTCACGGTGTGTGTTGCTTGCGTACAGCTGCGAGTACAGGTCCACTGCCCCATGCCACCTGCCCACCTAACTTCATATTTGCACATTATTTTTTGGCGTTTCTGTGTTACATTTTATTGCATACGCTATATTACTGAATTCCTTTTGCACGTTCTTTCAGATGCCGTTGAAATATATGTATGTTTCCAGGGGAAAAAATCATATGTGGTTTAATTATTTCAGTTCATACACGTGTTACGAATTATCACTTTGCGGCAAATTACTTGCCTCCGTACGTACTTTCATTTAGCTAAAACCGCATGTCATGATCTGCAACCGTTCCGAAAATTTTGGGGGTGTCCATGTTAGGTGAACCAACATGTATGTAGTTGTGGGCATTTTTTTTTTTTTTTTTTTCAAAGGTTGAATTAGGAAGTGCTTAGTTTACAGTGAACAACCGTTACGTGACAGAAGGGTAGCTATGACTTTATTTTTTCACTGATACCACCTAATATACATAATGCAAAAGAAGGAATTACGTCATAAGAGGATTTCTCCCCGTTTTGAAGCTAGTTTCCCGGGCTTGATCCAAGGTATATATGAAATCGCTCTGATTTGCCTGTTTGCTCTAAGAAACCGCACTCAAACAATCGCTTCTTCTTTTACTGCACCCTGGCACACTTGTGGCCTTCTGGTTGAATCAATTTTGCACTTCTGAGGGCTAAAGTTGGGGTATTCTTTTATACTCATTCTATGTACACACAAAAGTAATCGAGGTGCATGCATTGAACCTTGCTACAGACTTTCCACCAATAAAATTATAGGGTCACCGCTGAAAGGCCCATAGGTACACGCAGCACGACGAGAACACTGCAGGCCAATTCAGAGGCCTGCGTGTAGCGGCGATGGCGCACTTGTAGCGCGTGGCAGTATCGCCCTTATCGCTCTCACGCTTCTCGGCCTCAAACGCGGAAAAAAGCTCCAGGCAGATGGGCCCCTTAATAATCTTCCGGCATAGGCAACCGTTCTAGCCTCTTGTAGAAACTGTGATGTTGCTAGCCCATCCAGATTTGGAACACAAGGTTGGTACCATGAACTAAACATGCTGTACAGTAGACCGATTTTAGTCTTCTGCGCATGCCACCAATATCGACTCGCCCATCACCAGTACAACTGTCAACGTTGCACTATGAACAGTTGCGAACGTCTTTGTTTGCGTCTGAATCATCAACAGACCCGCCCTTTTTAACGAATAAAATTCTTCGACTAGCTTGAATGTATTCTAGTTGCATTAAACCTCGATTAGAGTTCAATGCTGGAAGGAGACTGGCCACTGCGCAACTCGCATGCGCACTCGGCCCCATTTTCCCTCTTATTGGTGCACGAGTGTTACGGATCTCCCAGACAGAGGAGGTCATAGGGAATATGGACCTCCTTTCCCCCTCCCTAACTCTAACATTTACACGAAAATGCCCTGTGAATTTTTTTAAAATTAAACATACATAAATAGGGACCGCGGCGGTGTAGTGGTCAGACTACTCGCCTCCAACCTAGACAAACTGTGTTTGATTCCCGGCGGGGTCGCTCCCGGATTTTCGCACGTGGGAATCTTGCCGGACCATAACGCTGGTCGGCGGGTTTTCTCGGGGATCTCCCGTTTCCACCGCCCTTGCATTTCAGCGCTTCTCCATACTCACCTCACTTCACCCTCGCCGGCCCCAAATCCCTCCACTCCACTCCACTTTAAACTTAAATTATGTCAGAACGGTTCTTAATACTGATTTTATTTTTTTATTAACTTGATATAGTTTTCCAACCCGCAAATCAAAAGTCTAGACCTAGACCTGCACCTTCACAACCGAAAGTCAATATCCGCTCCTGCGCAGACATGAGGATTGTCACGCCGCCCGCTTGCCTTCGGATTGCGGAACCGTCTGGCGGGTAATCGTAGCGAAACAATACAACCCACCCGCATCACGCCTCGGTGACTCATCGC